>VZTO01026269.1:0-79440 GCA_013400615.1 Syrrhaptes paradoxus | reverse complement strand
TAATTGCCACCAGGTCATAATTCAATTACATATCAGGATAAAATTGAGGAAATAAAAATCTCCTAATATTTTTTCACAAAGCAACCACTTTTCAATGCATATAGATCTTCAGGTGAGGATGGGTAGGACTGCTACTTTTCTGTGTTTTGATGCTTTTTCCTCTATTGACATTTCGTTATTTGTTACTTGCATTTGTATTCCTCGTACTGCTAGGAGATGGGTGTGCTAGTGACCCCCACGAATTTGAAGGGTACACTTTATATGGATGTGATATTTCACAGCATTTTAAAACAGTATATGCTTCCTAAAATGCATAAAAGTATGGATTGGTTGCAGTGCCTCCTAATTTCAAATCATATAGCATATATGCAGTTGATATGTCTCCTCATGGAGTGGAGGAATTTATTTTATATTTGGTTTGGACCATCTTATTTATCCAATTTGGTGGGAATAATGAATTCATTAATCCAATAGTCCTCAGTTTGGTGGCAGTCAGTCAGACTTGCTCCCCAGAAATAAATATGGACCAATACAAGAAAGTCGGAATTTACTTGCAATAGCTCCACTGTATGGTTATTAAAACTGATAAATATCTATAAATCCTAGGCTTTCTACTTCAGACAGAGGTTTTGTGGAAACGGTTGCAGAGTGAGTGAGAAACAGGTCTCTGCAGTGTTTTCTTTCCAGTTCTCGAAGCCAGATGAACAAAATAGAGATGGAAGGAATCAGCAACTTCACGTGTTCAGAAGAGGACCTGGGGAAGGGGACAATTCACTGGAGAAACCTTCACGAAGCTCTTGTGGACCATGAACATTGTCTACCCTCAACTTTTGTCTGTGGACTGTTCTGCAACTTTTTCACACTTGAAATTGAAAACACCCAGGCTTCTGTAGAACTTGGCAGACCAGCTGTCATATGCCATGTCCAGCAAAGATGATTGGAAAGAAATTTCACCCCTACTGTGAGCTATCTCCACACCTGCCTTCTGCAGTACAGATCTGATTCACTTCAAACTTGCCACTCCTCAGCTCCTTTGTTGCCCTGAAAAACACTGGCCATAGTACTCTGTTGCCATTGGGACATTTTCATCTGCTACTCCATCTCTATATCATTAACTCACATGCAGAGACAGGGAAAAAGTGTATGCCTCTGTGGACAGAAGTAAACATCAACTGCATGCATATGTCCCTCCACCCTCACCCCTGAAAAATCCATGTGACTTTGGTGACTGAATGCTTTGGGACTGCTTAGGAAATGTGAATCAGGTAGGGTTTCTGTTAATTCTAATTGTCCTCTGTAACTACTCTCTGTGAGGACATTTTGATTTATTTCCTTATAATAGTCTCTCAACTATTTTGCAGGGCAAAGAACTGGATTGTCAACGTTATTCACAGACTTGACTCAGGATGAAGGTGGTCTCAGCAGTTCCCCTAGAAGCAGGATATTCATCTTGGAGACACTGGGAATATATAGCCAGTTTCATCATCTGTGTTAGATGTGCTTATCTGCTCCCTGATATTTGTCTCTCTTGATCCACTTAATGAAGGATTTTTTCTCTCTTTTACAATTCCTTCTGCAAAAGCAGTAGCTACAACTTGATATGTGTTTTCCCATATGCTGAAATTAAAAAAAATGTTGACATCACCTAAATTAATGTTTTATGGGTAACTGAGATTACCAAAAAGTTATACACATTGGAATGTATGTACACTTTGTTATTGTTTGATTATCTTTCATTTATACAAAATACATTTGACTCGGTATTTCCATTTTTTTACCCAGTTTATAGTAATGTATGAGTTCTGCGTGTAATATTGAATTGCTGTTAACAGCATAATTAACTGCAGGGATCGTTTTTAATATTAAAATTGGGAAAGAAAAGATAATAAATATGTTGTCTGAAATGTTTGTAATGCCTGCATTCTGTGATTAATATCTGTGAATCTGTGAGTAGCTGCTTGACAATTTGTTCCAACTAAAATGTGAAAAAGAAGGTTACTCATTATAAATAGCACAATTATTATGTACACTGCTACTTTGCTTTTTTTTTAGATTAGAAAGAAGCTAGTTTCTTCATTACAGAAACTGTACACTGCAAGGTTGACATTCGTGCCACATTTTATCCTATGTAAGTCATTGTGTTTTTTTAAAAAAATGAAACAAAACAACAGATTAGTCCTATGGTCTGTCTTTGCTCATGTAAAGAAATAAGAAGGACTGTAACAGGTCAAATCAAGCATCTGTTCAGCCCAGTAACAAGCAAGAGCTAGTACCAGGTGCTTCAGAATGAGATGTGGCATACTGTAGCACTACGGACCTACAGCATAGCGTAGGTCCTTGTTTCTGGCAATTCATGGGATGGAGAATCTCTGAGTTGGAAGTTGTATTAAGAGTCTCACTTTTAAGAGCCACTGAGTAGCCTAGTTCTGTGGATTTGTGAAATCTCTCCTTGAATCCACTTACACTCAAGGCCTTCACAGTCTTCTATAACAATTAGCAGTATAATGTTAATTATATGTGGTATGGAGAAATAAATTTATATTCATTTAGTTATTGCCTGGGATTTCCATTAAATGCTCCCTATTGCTGGTATTACAAGAAAGAGAAGGGAAACATTTCCTTTTCACACTTCCAGTACTGCTTATTGTCTTACAGATGTCTGTCCATCACATTTCTCCAGACTTGTCTCTTATCCTACAGAACCTTCCAAACCAATTTAGTTTCTTTGTTTGAAAATCGTTCTATATGTCTGAGAATCCCTGGTGTCCCTTCCCGTATTTTTCTGAAAAACCTCCTCAGGTAAGGTGATCAGATCTATATTTAGGAATCAAGAACAGTGCTTTTAGGTGTAGTCAAGGATTTATGCAGTTGCATGCTANAGAGTCCCGAAACCACACTTCAAGGAACGGAGATAACAGTCCGAGCATCCCAGACCGAGAGCTGACTGAGGCTGGGCGGGGTGAAGGCCTTGGGAGAGGGACCACCTGGAGCGAGACGACCCGGAGCAAAAGAAATCCAGAACCAAAAGGGACAATCTTCCGGAGGGTCCTCACCTATATAATGGGCATGACGTGCATGTTATGGAATAGATTATTGGCCACTCTGGATCTCAGTTCTGAACCTAAGATCAAATCCTGGGCTAGTAACAGGGGATGTGCTCTCTCCCAGCTTCTCCAGTCTGCCAACTTGGCAGTGAGTAAACGTCACTTCTTATCAGCTTTCTTCTGAGCACAAATCCAAAACACAGCCTCTTGCTAGCTATTATGAAGAAAGTTAACTCTGTCCCAGCTTAACCCAGGACAGTGGTTCACCACGTTCATATCTGACTTCTTTTGGAAGTCTTGAGTTAATGATGGCAACAAGGTTACAACAAGGGGAAAAGATTGCATGAGTGAAGTATTCACCTTCCCAACAGGTCAGAGATGCCTAATGGAGCACCTGAGCTCCATCAGCTGCTTGGAGCGCTTTCCAAATTACAGTGTCAATAAAGCCTTTTTTAGAACACGTCTATGAAGGGGCTGCAAGTCTGCAATCCATGGGATAAATGGAAGCAGGTGAAGGAACCAGAAGAGGAGTGAAAACCAGGCACAGAAACCAAGCACCACCCTGTATCTAGACTGTTTCAAGGTGTTTCAGCTTAGTAATTTTTTCCTGTTTCCCCTGTTGACTTGCCAAAAGCAAGTTTTATTGATGATTCAACTTTAGCCGTTCCATAGGCCTACATCATGCAGAATGGATCCGAGCAGTGACCCTTTCAGATTTTCTCCTGAGTGAAAGAATGAAAATAATCTGTTTTGGTTTTCTGATATGGGTTTTATCTTTCTGTTACACCCTAATCACATACTAGTTCCACTAGCACTCTAGACAGGTTCCTGATTCTGAGGCACTTAAATATACTTTATTACAAGCTTTTGTTCTTTAACAACTTAGTCTTCAAAATATTTTGTAGTTGTTTTTATCTCAGTTTCAAATTTGACTTGTCAGAACTGATATTATTTTTATGGGGTTTTTTTTATATTACTTCTATTTTCTTTTTTAGGAAGGATATCTTTTTAACTGCCTCCTTTTCAACTTCAGTTTTTAATAGTCAATGAATTTTAAAAATATCATTTCTTCATGGGAAGAAGAGGGTCGGTTTTGGTACTTGTAGTACTAGTGTCGGTATTTTCAATTTTTTTCCCACAAGCTTGGAAACTTCTTTCTTTTCTCTCTACTCAAACCTTTATTAATTCTGTTGGTTCACATAGTTTTAGGACTCCTTCACTTTCATGTGTTTCTTGATCTGAAAGCATACAGTTACTACCAGACACAGTCTACAAAGGAAAAAGAGAAACCTAAAGAGTCAAGTGAAAATAAAGTTGCACTCAGGTCTATCTGAAAAATAGCCTGGATGAGAAAGGAAATAAACTTCATGCACAGACTATTAGTAATTTTGTGCTTAATTTTAGCACAGAAGAAGTTTTAAAAGATAAAGTACTATTTCATTCAAAAACAGAGCATGCAAATAAAATTCAAATAATAATGTAAAAATGTAGTAGGATACTCGTTAGTCAGTTCAGGCTAAGAAACATTTTACATATGTAGGTCTTCTATTTTCCTCCAGTAAATCCAGGTATATCTTTCTTTTAAGTAGTTTACTAGCATACACTGACAACTGGGTTATAACTAATTGCATGACATGATTTCTTTGGAATCTGTTGTCAGATTTTTGCCATACATATTTGCCAGTCCTATCAATCATTTCCAACATGAAAGACACATTGTTCAATTCCTGCCCAGCTGCGCAGATTTTCAAGTTACTAATTTGAATTATATACAGTGTATGAGCTTATCCTAAGAACCATGCAATGCAGTATATTGTTTCCTCTTGGCAATGTTTATAGCTGTATGAGAGGAACTAGGGCAATTTTCGCAAACTGACGTAATATCTGTTTATGATCTCTCATTAGCACACGCTGAACCCATTTTTACTATCACCTGCTTCTAAACTAGATATCATGAACTGTAGAGAAATTTTGGCTATTGCAGCATGTGAAGATACAATATGGCTTCAGGCCTCATCTCTTCCAGGACTACTGGGCCAGAGGGAAACACTGAAGAAATTCCAGGCTGTTAAGCAGGTTTCAGATTTGCTTTGTGAAAATCCCTGTCATGCAATAAACCATGCATTGAATAAACTGTGAGTAAAAATAGCTTTGTTATGCTTTTAAGCTTCTGGCATATCTTACCAAAATATGTGGAGCCAAGGCAAAATGGCTCTCCAGTTTTACGGAGATCTCCTCCTGCTGACCAAGTAGCAATGGCAGAATTAGTGTTGTCTTACAGACTACATTTTTATCACTGTATTATCCACCATTATTCAGAGCAGATGCTCCTTGGTTTATGCCAAAATGCACTAAATTCAAGCCAGTGACACTCATATGAAACAGTTTAACCCACATTTAATCTATGTGGTCCCTGTTTTCTTGTGCTTTCAAGCCTGTCATTGCATGCAAGAGTGAAATATTAGGTAACGCTGCTTCAATAACAACAACTGCAATTAAAAGCCCGTTATAATGACATTTCACAAAAAATAAATTACAGAGGGGAAGTACAGGTTTTTTTTTTTCATGGTGAAAACTGCAGTGGAACTAACGCCAGTGATATTCATAGTGTTAATACAGAGTAGCGTTTGCACAGTTAGTATGTATTGATCAATATTAATGTAAATTATTTGACAGGAATTTACCACCTCTGGTTAAACTTGAACACGACCTAGAGAAAAAACCTTTGAATGATTTATTTTTCTTCATCACTCATTTTACCATTTCAGCAAATATCTGATTTCTTTTTGTTTAGAAAATAATTTTGCCCAGTAAACAAAAAAGCACTGTATAACACAAATGCTTGAAATAAGTCATTTGGGGGTTGATCCAAAGCCCTTTGAAGTCAATGAGAGGTTGCCTTTCACATCAGTAGCTTGTGAATCAGATCCTCTAGGGGATAGATACAATAAAAGCTGTTGACGTAGAAGAAGGTTAAAGCTAAAAGGTAGATAAAAGGAGATGAAAGGCGGAAAAATTGGCACACTCACCCTGCTTCATACCACTTGCAGTGAAGCCATCAGGATATTTAACCACTTAAAACAAATAAGAGTTTCTCTTTATCATGATCTACTAAATGGCAGGGAGAATACACAGTGTCCCAAATTTTCCATGAAGGTAGGCTCCTAAATCAGGCTGTGTGATGTGCAACAGAAGTGTTACATTTACAGAGGCTGGCATTGATTTAAGAGACAGGAAAGAGTTCACTGAAACACACATGAGATGTTTAGTGTCTTTCATGGGTGGGTCTTTTCTTGATAATCTGATTAGCCAAGAAATGCAATGCTAGAGAGCCATAACATGTCAAAACTGAAAAGACAATTTAAATGCACTTTGAAATACTATTCTCTTTATATGGCTAGGCCTTTTCTTTTTGAAAGGTCCTCTTTACAAATACTATCCTTTAGGCACATCTTGTCTGTCTGTTTTTAGTAGAAGTATTTTCTCACTAATTTCCACACTTCTGTAGCATTTTGAGACTATCTTGCACAACATCCTGGTAGCCAAATTGGAAAAACATGGATTTGATAGATGGACCACCCACTGGATAAGGAATTGGCTGGATAGTTGGACCCAGAGAGTTGCGGTCAATGGCTCAGTGTCCAAATGGAGACTGGTGACAAATCGCATTCCTCAGGGATCAGTACTGGGAACAGTGCTATTTAACATCTTTGTCAGCAACATGGACAGTGGGATCGAGTGCACTCTCAGCAAGTTTGCTGATGACACCAAGCTGTGTGGAGCAGCTGATGTGCTAGAGGGAAGGGATGTCATCCAAAGAGACCTGGACAGGCTGGAAAGGTGGACCCATGCCAACCTCATGAAATTCAACAAGTCCAAGTGCAAGGCCCTGCACATGGGTTGAGGCAATCCCAAGCACAAATAGAGGCTGGGTGGAGAATGGCTTGAGAGAAGCCTCGAGGAGAAGGATTTGGGGGTGTTGGTAGACGAGAAACAAAATGAGCCAGCAGTGTGCACTCATGGCCCAGAAGGCCAACCAGATCCTGGGTTGCATCAGGAGAAGCATGACCAGCAGGTCAAGGGAGGTGATTCTGTCCCTCTACTCTGCTCTCATGAGACCCCACCTGGAGTACTGTGTCCAGCTCTGGGACCCTCCAATGCAATAAGGACTTTGAACTGTTGGAGCAGGTCCAGAGGAGGTCCAAGAAGATGGTCAAAGGGCTAGAACACCTCCCCTATGAGGACAGGCTGAGAGAGTTGGGGTTGTTCAGCCTGGAAAAGGGAAGGCTCCAGGGGGACCTTATAGTGGCCTTCCAGTACTTGAAGGGGGTCTACAAGAAAGATTGGGGGGATTTTTTTACAAGGGCATGTAGTGATAGGATGAGGAGTAATGGTTATAAGCTGAAAGAGGGCAGATTTAGACTAGATATTAGGAATAAATTATTTACTGTGAGGGTGGTGAGGCACTTGAACAGGTTGCCCAGGGAAGCTGTGGATGCCCCATCCCTGGAGGTGTTCAAGGCCAGGCTGGATGAGGCTTTGAGCAACCTGGTCTAGTGGGAGGTGTCCGTGCCCATGGCAGGGGGGTTGGAACTCGGTGATCTCTAATGTCCCTTCCAACACAAACCATTCTATGATTCTATGATTCTGTGATTCTAAGATATATTCTTCAGCTGTGTATTTTAAGTAAGCATTTTTCAGCTGAAACAAACTGAAGTTTAATCAAACAGAAAATAATTTTTTCAGTCTTAGCTGGAATTTTTAATATTAATATGCATTTATGGAAATACATGCTGGTGGAAATAATCTCATTAATATCACGACAATCTTTGTCAAGGTAATTTTGAGACACTATTTTCTGAGCTACGTGATTTTAACAGCATGCACACTTTCTGAGACTCTTGCCTGTATTTTCTTGAAATATATACATAGTCCAGCTGGGAAGGTATATGACCCCCTCCAGCCTTAGGCCAGGTCAAACACTAGGTCTGCATGCTCCTTTGAATTTATACTAAAAAATCCCACATGGATAGTATGAGTATGGTCAAATACATGCAGCTAACTTTGAATATCTGATTCATTTAAATGCTCTTGATTTTCACATTTGTATCATTTGTTTATGTTCAGTTCCTAAAGAATAGTCTTCTTTTTCTTTTCTTAAACAATATCCTTTAAACTCCTTTCTATTGAACCTCAGTATTGTCTTTCCTCAGATTTTTCTAATAGCTCTTTCAGAATTTTCAGATTTGAGTATAACTAAAACAATACACCCAGCTCTGTTTAGTGTGCTATAATCTGATTAATTTGAGTCCAGCTTTATTTTGGAAGCTGACAATTTAGGCTTCACTTTCATCATTTATTATGTCAAAGCTGCAAAAAATTGGCATTAAATAGAAGTAGGAATAGGACTACTTTATAGAGTCTGCCGTGAATGCACGTACCTGAAACAAATGAAATGACAAAAACTTTCCCTAAGCAGTGCTAAGTACTGGTGAAGATTTAGAGAGCAGTAGCGTTGACCTGTTTAGGACTGTGCACTGGTGAACTGGGCAGGCTTGCCATCCCTACATCCTTAGATGCAAAGAACGCATTTGACAGTGTAGTATTGAAGCATTTCATATTTTGACAGACTTACAATTTTTATCTAGCCTTCAATAACAATCAAGGCACTCTAAGCCAAAGGGAAGAGGTATAGTTCAATTAAGCCTTTATTTTCATGGATCAAATTCCAGATGAATTAAAATAATCAGTAAGGGTCAAGTAATGCCCAGTGATAAATTTGTCATAAGTGAGGGTCTATTACTTTTGCTTACAATAACCACAGATCCTCCATGTTTTGTAGTAAGACTCAATTGATTTATAAAGGGAACCCACACAGGTAGAGAGGAACATACATTAATGAGATTAAATAGTTCTGCTAATGAAGAACCCTGGGCATTTTTCAAAAGATTTAATGAACATTCTGCAAGATTTTGCTCCATTCTAAAAGTGCAAAAGCAAGTAGGCCACTTTTTTTCCCCTCTGAGTTTTGCTTTATTTTAAAGGACTTTCAATTTGAATGATAAAACTGGTTAAACAGACAAGATTTTTTTTAATTTCTTATAATTTTTCCCTGTATTCAGCTATCAAATTTATAAATGGCAATGCATAACCATATTTTCTGAAGCTAATCATTGTGACAGAAATTTATATTAAATACTATATTGATTCATTTAAAATTATTAAACAGGATTTTTCATTGCATTTCTGTAATAAATAAATATGTGCTAACACACACCTATTCTCTGAATAGAATATGTATCATGGGTATGGTGAAATGAGGAGAAGAAACCAAATCATATTTGGTCATTTTTTCTCTCTGTAGCATTATCTAAGGGCTAAAACTTGTTATTGTGCTAAAAGACCACTTGGATCAATATAATGAACTGAGCAGTGTGCATCTCAATAAGACATCTTTTGAGATGCATGTTTAGTGATTTTTGTAAGCTTTAAACTTTTGTCATTGCATGATAATGGTTTCTTTTGGTTTGTTTTGTTTGGTTTTTCGCACACATATAACCTTGGTTTTCTGAGATCAGTCAAGTACATGATATAAGCTCACAATGCTGGAGTTGCTCGGTTTGCTGTTTGGTTTTTTTTGTGTGCTTTTGTGTGACTTTCTTTATTTGTATCCTAGTACTTATCAGAAACCTCAAGATGTAGGCAGAGTTAGCCTGGACTTTTCAAAACTGCAATAGCAGTAGCAGCTGAACTAAAATTATTATAAGATATTACAAAAATTCACATGTCAGCTGTCAAATAAGAAATGGTCTAAGTGACAGAACCCTCCCACCCCCTGAATGTTTAGCAACTTAACTGCTAAGGAATTAGAGAGACGCTTCTTAAGAGCTTTTCCTTGCTATTATGTTTGAAATCAAGATCTTACAGTGACAAAATGTGAGGAAAAGACCTCTCTCCAGACGGTCATACTCTGTGCCACATCACCGCCTATTTGTAGTCTCAGGACAACCAAATATTTTCCATGGCAGAGGCCAAGCAGCAGTATGAGCTGGGAGTCCGGAGGCCACACGGCTGCCATACGAAGGGCTTAGCAGCACACACGTGTGTCCCTGAGTCTCTGCTCAAGGGCCAAGACATTCTGTTTGCTCTTCTGCTGGCCCATGTGAAGGGGAGTGAGCCCAGCCTGGAGGTGCCACAGCTCTTGGATGGGTGCTCATGAATCATGAACTTTTGGAGTGGGGAAGGGATGTTGAGAGGTCATTTGGGCCCACCAGCTGCTCAGAGGTGTTCCTGTCCGATCAATTTGCTCAGGGCTGTGACCAATTAAGTTTTGACTCAGCTCCCAGCTCCCATTTCCCTCATCCTCTCCTGGTATGCCAAGTGCTCCACCTCCCTTACCACCTTGGTGGCCCTCCTTTGGACTTGCTCCAGTGTGCTCACATCTGTCCTTCACTGGGGAACCAAAACAGGACACTGTTCTCATAAGTGAAACCCCACAGCTGAAGAGTTATGCAGCATTTCCAATCCCACGCCTTTCTCCCTCTACCAAGGTGTAAGAACTTGCAAATCTGAGGACTGAGTACCATTGCCTGCATATAGGTGCCTTGCACTGTTAAAAGATGGCCATTCCCAGACCTTCATGTGTCTGAGATACCTGCCAGCTTCATGCATAAGTGATGCCAGAGCTTGAGAAGCCTCTGGCTTTCTGGAATGGCAGCTGGGAATTGGCCTAAAGGTGCTTCAAACAACACTAACATCAGTATGTGGGCAGCCGAGTTCCTCCTTCAGTGCCTGATTGTACAGAGTCACTGTAGGAGATGTCCAGATGCTAGATGTCAGAAGCTTCCCTGACAACTTTCGCTGTCTCTTTCAAGGCAAAGGTGGTGGCGTCGGAAAAGTCATCCTGTGACACTTATCTGGCCACCCACTGAGTTTATAATGTGCTTTTAGTTGTGCTTTTTATCAGCCCATCTATCTGAAACACTCTTCATTTCCACACGCTCCCGTGTTTTTCTGTTCTTATCTGTCTGATAGCTACTCCATTCCTTCCTGTCATCAAGACTAAAATGTCATGATTTGGAGCCCTGGGTTACAACTATGCCAAATAGCTGTATTTAGCCTAGGGTACATGTGGAGGTTTTGGTGTGTTTTTCTTCATATATTTCCAAGACATAAAACTGCCAGGTGGGAGCTGAGAAAGGAAATTTGTATTTAGAGTAATAAGGAAGAAAAGATGCTTAATGTAATGCTGTAATTCTGCCAATTCAATTGAACTTAAAAGCAGACTAGAAATCTAGGATAACAAAGTTCCTAGAACTTTTGTGAAAATTGGCAGCTGAGTAGAGGACAGAAATATTCCCAGTGCCCCTGCAAAGGGGAAGAGTGGCTGGACTCAGCCATAACAAGTGCTGCCTGACAGCATCTGGCTGCCCAGTAGCTGCACAAGGGGCTCCAGAGAAGCCTGTCCCTGCCTGCAACGGGGTCAGGAGAAGCGCAAGATGCAACACTGATGAGATGGATGGAGCTGTGTGGGATAAAGCATGCTGCTCTGTAGAAAACCTAGTTTCATTAATTCTTCTGTTCAATTAAAACCATTTTCTTAAACAGCACCAGCAAGCTGACAGTACTAACAATAATGTGGGACTTAATTATTCCATTTGTCTGAATGCCTTTACCTAGCCCTTCCTTCTACTGCCAATTTAGATTGGTGTTTTTAGGGGCAGAGCTTGTGTATTAGCAAATGTTCTTAGTAATTGTGAAGGTCCTGCAGCGTGACACAAAAATGATGTCTACTGTTGAGTACAGTGTGATTGATCTGGAGCCCAAAATAACCCAGATGAGTAGGAAAGCTGGATTTAGTAGCCGATCCAGGGCTATCAAAACTGCCCCAGCACCACTGATATGCAGAACATGAAACTGAATAACCTGTGACAAGAGAAACTAACACGGTATCAAGACAGAGGCTGACAGCAGGTGTTACATCCCACAGTTAGATACCTGAAATTAAAATGCAAGTGATACTCAATGCCACAGGCTAAGACCATTTAGAGATCAGCCAAGTGGGGTATTTTTGTGGCAGGGAGGACAGGGTTCTTGCCATAGCTGTGAAAAACTGGAGACTGTAGTTTCCTGTTTGGTGGTTGGGCACACCTGTTTTAATTTTTCTGCAGGACTGGCTCCTCAGTGCAGGGCTACCTTACACCTTGTGGTCTCCTGTGCTGGCATGGAAATGAGTGACTGATAAAAGAGTAAGACTTTCTATGCTTTCATTGCTACAAGATCATTGCTTCAGTTTCCCTTGTGGACCATTTGGGATAACCCAGAGATCATCAACTTTCTGGAAGGTCTTGTAATTAGCAGGAAGGGCTCCCAACAGCCTAAGGGGGTTATGCAAACTAGTACCAAATGCCAAAACTTATTTTTCAAATAATCTCAAAACAGTTTTCACCCAATCTAAAGTTCAAGCACAATCTCTTGAACCCAGAGTAGCTTAGGGCTAAGGAGACTTCTTCCATCCAATTTCTGTGTTCCCTGACCTGACTTCAGAAAAATCTTCCCCATGGCACACAAAATGGAGATATCACACCATCCTTGTACAGCTTTCTGACAACACCAGAACAGTTCTAGACACTTCTGTTTTCCTGATCAATTGTACTGTACCTCCAAACAAGCTCTATTGTACTATGAGCTGGTCTCTACCATAAAAATGTATACACGATGTATATGAATACATATACATATACATATATATGAATACATATACATTCATTCATATTCTCAGCACAGAGGATGAAATAATTCTGCACCATGTACATTTTTTGTGCTGTTAAGGCACACTGTTGCTTTGCAAGCAAAACAGTAGATCTTTCATTTGCTGGTGACATTGCACAAAGTGCTTATAATTCAGTGTTAGCTTATCAGACATCCAATCTCCCACTCCAGGGAATGTGTCAGCCATCAAAAGGAGTGGAGGAGGTGTGCTGAATCTTAATGGCTTCTATTTCATCAGGCTCACTTTCTTAAGGGCATTTAATCAATGAGGACAAGTAGTAGGCAGATTTTTAAATAAACGTGTCACTTCAGGTTAATCTGCAGTACGGTTGAATGTATTTGTTTATGCAGTTCCTCAAATATGTTCCTCTGCTGCTCAGATGAATTGATAATCTGTAAATCAAAACATGTTACAAGTAGTTTTAAACTCGCCCTTGAGCAATAACTTCATTTGACCTACTGGTATCTAAACCATCTAGAAGCTTCAGATCCAAGGGTGTTCAATGTCAGTATTTTACATTCAGCAGGATTTCAAGCAAACCTTTGGTTCAGTGTATCAAATAGGGCTTTGGGCATTGCAGGTTTATAGGAATATTTTTGTGTATTGTTTTTATTTGATTGTGGTTTCTTTTTTTTTTTTTGAAGCAGTCTTTTGGGGAAAAGAAAAAACAAATGAGAAAGTGAAAAAAAAACAAATACTTGCAATGTTTAAGCACTGCCTCTTCGTATTGTTTATTACTAATTATTTAACATCTAATGCAACCATATGATAGGATAACATATATGACTGAAAAAAATCCTATTTACTTTTAAAACAGTAAAAACACACAAGCAGATAAAATGTGTTGCATTGATATGTAGATACCTGTGTGCACGCACAGGTGATAAGCAGCTACCCATGAGTTCTGATTTACTACATTAACTCCTTGCTGATTAAAACACTGAAACTGTTTCACATCCTTCCTACTTAGATATGGAACAAAGATGATCAGAAAATTCAGGGGGGGAAAGGGGTTGTGCATTAGTGTATGTTAATCATGTTTAGTTCATTGTAAAATGCATCTAAATAGGCTGCTGTTACAACGATACCAATATATATGGGTGTTCAGAGAGAGGAAAACAGACAAACTAGTGGAAAAAAAAAGCTAGCCCATCTGTACTTGAGACTCGCACTGATGCAAAAGACTTGCAAAGCTGCTTTGATTTACTCTGATATGAACAAGATTATAATCAAACTGAACAGCTAGACTGAACGCTATTTGTGTTACTCATCTGTGAGAACACATAGGACCTGACTGTGTAGTTAAAATCCCCTTGGAGACCAGTGGTAGTTTTACTTGCATAATGACCACTGAGCTGTACTGTGATAGTGTAGAAATTATTCTGTCCTATAACAAAAACTTTTACCAATAGCCATTTATTGAGGCCTTTGGTGGAAATACTCTGCAGATTGAAGTGTGTGACATTGCAAAGGACATCTGTGATTATGAGAGGCTGTTTGTGTTACATAATATAAATCATTTGAGCATGGGCATCCAACCAGAATATGACTTTCCAGTTCATAAGAGGAGAAGTCAGATCAGTAAGAGCGCATCATGTGCAGAATAGTGAAATAAAATAAAATGCATCAACAGGTCTCATAGACGAAAAAGAAAACAGGGCTGAGGAGGTCTTACAGGTGTTCTCAGCAGTGGTTTCACAACTTTAACAGTGATTCTCACATGGTCTTAGCCTACCAAAACCGCCCTGTTCCCAATCTACGCAACACTAGTGTTGTAAGTGCTCTTATAAACATACATATAATTGGCACTTTCAAGTGTATATTCATGTGCCAATTTGTATCACAATTTCACTCTTCCCCATTCACGACAAGTTAAACTCATTCCTGTGCATCCTACTGGTAATGTACAATTAGCTTCCTGAGACTGCAATCTATTATTCTCTCCTACCTTGCAGGAGGCTTTCAAGACACCAGGTAAAAACCATCTCACCACTTTAAGAAGGGTCTTTAATATGGATCTGAATGCTGTGTAAATCAAACTGTTCTGTAAACTCCATGTTAGCTTTAACATCATTATGTCCCATTGTGATGAAAATGGACTTTCCGTATCCTGTGATAATGAAAATAGCCACTTTATGCAGTTTCTGTCTGCAATTATCCATGCTTTTCTCAGACTCCAGAGAAATCTAAGCTAATTGCTTTGGGACTTTTGCTACATTTCCATAAATTCTTTGTTAATTTTTCATGAGAAACTGTTATTGCAGTTGGCCTTAAAGTTCCCATTGTATTCAATAATGTAAAGAAGTCATTATGAAAACATAATCAATTCACTAGTGCCTCCATCAAAGCTACACCCTTTTATCTACATATATTTTCAGGTGAGACTGAGTGACTCATGCAAACCCTTCAATGGCTCTTTTTTTATATATTTTGATACACACTTTTCTTCATCTGAGCTTACTCAAAGCAAATCTGAAAGTGGTTCTATGTGGTGCATGACCTTGTCATTACAGGACATGAATTGAGTTTGCTTTATCTGACAGTTGGCTGTGGAATTGCTTTTATACCTACTCATCAAGCCAAAGACAAAGAATTCTGTTTTAAGTGACATTGTAGCAATAAAAATGAGGCACATTTCCAAGGGAACACTTCACAACTTGTGATGTTATATTTGATTTATTGATTATTTTGAACTCAAAGTCATGATTTCTGTAGAGTAGAAACAATAATAAAATATTCATCTGAGTCCATTGTAGTGCACTTTGTGAGGATATTCAATAACACAGACACAGGCTCTACCCTGATGGGTGCTGAACATTTCTTATCAGGATCCTTTTTTTCTTTCCTTTGACAGCTGGAATTCAGTACACTGATGCACATTTTCATCTGCAACATTCTCTTAAAATGCAGAGATTATGAATGTTAACTGTTATTAATTAGACAATACCCTACAAAGCAGTGAGAAAGTTGATTTTGGATGAGTGGCTCTGGCATAACTGCAGTTCTTTGCGGGCTTCGGAAATAACACCAGCTCTGTGCAGCTAGCTACATCTGGTCAAGTGTTTTGTGAAAAGAATACTACTCAAATTAGAAACCAAGAACTGTCAAAAGCATGGCTGAAGTTGTGTTATGGATAGTGAAAATGTTTGTCACTATCTTCTTCTGCAAGCTGCAGTGCAAAAGTTTTGACTGCATTCCAAGAACAAGCTTCTCAATACAAAAATCATCAGATTTGCGCTAATTTTGGTGGCGCCATGCCAGTTTACACTCACTACACCACTGGCATGGATGAGGTCTGTACTTAAAACAAAGGTATCAGTGCAGTCTACTGAGATGTCACTTTAGAAGTCCCTGAACCATAAGAAACCTGCTTGGCTCTCCCAGGCCCCTGAAAACACGAGTAACAATTAAAGTATCTACCCCATTTTCAGAGCTTATTGTATAGTACAGATTTTCACCATTTAGCTCTTTCTGTTGTGATCATAAAATATTGACACCTTTGTAATCAGATACGTGCCACTGCCAGCTCTGAAGCAGTTAATGCAATTTGCAGTGCAAGACAGACTTCCACAATTATTTTCCCTTGAATGCTGCAGTAGAAGAAAACATACATTACTGAGAAACAAAAGAAAATGAAAAGGATCAGGGTGAATAAAATCACTCTGAAAAATCAGGAAAAGCCAGTATTTTTCTAGTTAGAATATATTGCTTAGTGATATGATTTAGGGAGAGCACAGATTTTGCTGATGTCAATAGCAACCATTATAGATTAGAATGGAATCATTTAACAACCTGTCTTTCTCCAAGATCCTCTCATGTTTGATTGCTGAAAAAGGCAAGGGATTGTAAACAAACCTCAGAAATCTCTAAGGTTTGACTCAGAAACATGCTCACAAATCCCATTGCTTATCCTAAGCTTTTCTAAACCTCTTTCATGTGGTAATGAAGCAGAGGATCACTGTATTATGATCTCTTATTCTCTTGTAGGTAGGTGGTCTAAAATAAAAGAAAACAAATACTGCTTGCGATATTTATCTTAATCTTAAATAAGTAAAATACAAAACCTTAAATAAGTAAGAGGTTAGCAGTACTTTTTGCTTTCTCACAAAAAACATAAAGCTAGCTTCAATCTTGTGCACAGATGCAGGTTTTTCACATTTGTTAGCGGTTTCGCTGCTCTGGAGACTATCAGTTCAAGACCTGGGCCCTTCCCATACTTCCCAGGAGCTGTGATGCTTCATTCTCCAAGGAAGTCACTAATGTGAATGAGAATATTGGTAGCATATGGCACCACTCAGGACATCTGAAGTGGATGGTGCGTCGTACTAGAGGGAGATTTACCCTGTTGTAGTTCTCATTGCATGCACTCCTATGCATGCGGTGCACATTCACAGCCTCTCTGAGACGGCAGTTTTACTACCACGTTTTTCTTTACTCCAATGAGGGATCTCACAGAAAAGCCGTTACAATAACAATGAGAAACACATTGCTTTACATGATGCTTCATTTGCAAATTCCCTGTGGTGAGTGCACTTCTTTCCCAAACTGAAAGAAATTAAGTGTATCAGCTTGTTCTTCACTGCTTACATTCCTCTTTGTGTTGAGGAGAATTTTTCAGCACAAGAATGCAAGAATGGTACTTAAAGATACAGTGTTATGTTCAGCAGATAGTGTTGTCATTATTTAGCAGCTATGGTAGACTGTGGATGCAGTCCTGTTGATTTTATTAAAAAGGCTGTCAGGATCTATAATTCACACATCATTAACTGATTCAATAAGACTACAGCAGCTCTGTGAGCCCTAAATTTGTAGCAGTTTCAAGACAATACAAGCAAATGTTCACTGGCTGAGACATGCAGGCATCTCCAGTGAGTTGTTCATTGGATAGTTAAAAGGTAGTACTGTTTTTTAGGAAAGGTTTTTTTCAAACTACTAGCATAAGTGCACAAAACTTGTTCAAATCGATTTGATTTAAGTTAAAAGCATTACTTTGCAATGAGGTGTGCATTCTCACATCGTCAATCAAAAAAAAGACAATAACATACCAAAATATACACTCATTTAAGTATTTTCATATGGTTTAGGTTTTCTTTACTGGAATATGAAGCAGCCTATGTGCTGAAACAATGTGAAGCAGAACTCTAACAGACATAAGCAATGTGAATTATATATATTTAAGAATTTAGAATTAACAGAGCATTAATTATATAGCAAAAATTTATATTTTCCTATTACTTTCCCCAATCCTTCTAAATTTCCATTCTGCTATACCCAGGCCCTTATGCTTGCTTTCCCTTCTTTTCTTTCAGTAGACACCCTCTTCCCTCTCCCTCTGCTTTTTCTGTTAGAGCTACCAACTCAGACATAAAAACATAGCATGGATTTTGAGCTGCAGCTTGGAGCCTGATAAGACTTGAGCAGATTTGGAAATAAGCAAAAAGGTTTGCACTTCAACCAATTCCGTAGAACCAACTGTGGAAGCCTCCTGGGTGGGATGCATGTGCAGCCCTCACAGCACCACCCAGCTCTTCCCCTTTCTTTTCCTGGACATTTTTGCCTTCTTCCATTTTGCCCCAGCTGCACAATTGCCACCATTTGTGCACCGCCTGGGGTGCAGAAGCAGGAGACAGATCTGGTGGCCAGGCACTGTTGGCTTTGTCTCATCCTCCCCTGATACCTCCTTCCCCAGCAGAGTTCTTTGATAGCAGGGCACTGCTCATATTCTGCAAACACACATCTGCCAATGAGGAAGGAGCTTTCCTTCTGTTGCCAGCAGCCACAAATTTCCAGCCTTCCCCACCTCAGAGTTGCAAGCACTGCTTGCTGGAGCAGATCCACCAGCCATCCCTTCTTCCATGCAAGAGGGCTTTGGGCATTTTGCTCTGCAGAGTCCCTGTGAAGATCCTCCTACCTGTCCCAGAGGCTGCCAGCCTCCTCCCACAGCTCCTTCACCCCGAGCACCCCGGTCCCATGGAATACCCCAGTGGGTCACCCCACAGCAACCACCAGAGCTGCCCTGGCTCGGGGCCACAAGGCTGTGGGGCAGTCACTGGGCTGCGGCTGGGGGATGAGGCATTGTGGTTGCTGACAACCATTGATGCTGCAGGCCTAAGTGTCCCAACAGGTCTGGAGCAGCATGTCTGGGGCCCAGAGTTTTGTACTCATGGGTTCTCCCTAATGGACAGAAAACCAAAATCTACCTTCTTTGCAAAAATCAAGCCGAATTTGTGCTGATGGCTATTGAGGGTTTGCAGCCTTGTGTGGGGCTCAGCCTGCTCCTAGCATCAGGGTTAGGGTCAAATGAAGAGCAAGCCCAAATCTACATTAAGAGTGGTGCTTCAAAGGAGCTGCCAAAAGAAACCAAGTGCTGCCTGGCAGACACACTTTCCGCAGGTTTTTATCATGCACTTTTTGAAGGCTGCTAAATAAAATAAATAGCATAATATTTTATTTGTTGTTATCAGCTCAGGAGCACTATGCAAAGCATAACTGATTTATGTTATCCCAAAAGTCCATTTTAATTTTGCTAACTTAATTCATTGCAGCTTTACTGACAATTTAAATAGCATAGATGTTGCCATAAAGTAAATCTCTAGGTAAATGTACTGTCATCAAACATATTGCACTTTTGTTGAGCCAGTATGTGAATATCTGTATTGACATTTTTGTAGGGAAATAAGTCAAATTTTTATTTTCAGTCATGGTAGATTTCTGCTCAGTCATGGTAGATTCTTTCAAGGTTAAATCTCAGGTCTCCAGGGGAATGCATTATCCTCTCTGTGAGATGTCAGTGTTTCTAAGAATGATCTAATCAGGAAAAAAAAAAATTTACCAACAGCACAATGCTGACAACTATTTTTGCTGGAGGAGAGTGGTTGCATAATGGTCAGCACTTCCAAGATGCTTACAATTTATTGGGATGTCTGGGCTGTACAACTATGCGTAGGGTTGAGATTATTCTTTCTGTGTTTTGGTGTACTAGTGGTTACTGAAAAATAAGGTCAGTGATGGTTTTCCAGCCTTTGTCTCTAGTGCCATCCAAAAGTGTCAAATATTATATGACAAAGATAGCTTTTGTAAAAGGAGACTGAATGAGGAGCTCCATGTTTTTTCTCCTGTAATTATCACTGGTGCGTATCTGTGCTCTCACCAGCAAAAGTGCCAGATGTTGCGAGCTGGTGGATTTTGTACAAACTGGAGGGGCAGTCCCTGTGTAAACAACTAGAGGCCAAGATTTTTCACCATGACCTCGTACTGGCCTCAGCCTTGAGGTGTAAACTTCTTTGAGAGAGGTGAAACATGAATGCTTTCCTATCTGACCAGGACAGATGGCCTAACACATGGTAGTAAATCCAGTGTGCCCAAGGCCATCCTCTAGCCATGAGGCCAGCATTCACAGAACAGCACACATCTTTTCCTTTAAATTATCCTACTGTTCAAAACACAACAGTCAAATCCAACCTACAACTTGGGTACAGCCACATCCCGCCAGCAGACGGTACAAGCCAAAACTGGGCTGAAGCAGCCCTGGCATTGTGTCGGTATGATGGGTGAGCCTAGCATCCAGCAATGTTCCCCACCTCTCCTTAACTGAACAGCACAGAAATAACAGGGGGGCTTCTTATATTGCTCCTCACTCTTTCCAGAAAGTAAATCTTCTCAATCCATGTTCATTTTACTTAGAAAACTTAAAGGAAATACAAGCACTTACCTCCTAAAGAAAAGTAAATAGTCACCACAGAAGCATCTGAGCAAGTTAAATCATATCCATACATTTTCCCAGCTCAACTAGCATATTTCTTTCACAGCATCATCACTTCCTGTATTAATTCTCAAGTTTAAAAAGGACAAGAAAGAATAAATCAGCTCAGATATTCCTAGCTGACCTGATTATATGGAGGTCTGCTTATGTCCAGAGCCAGGAAGCCGAGAGGATTGTATCTAAGGTAAATCAATGAGCACTAAATGCTACAGAAAGTTAGCAAGGCTTAATAGTTAGTCTTGCAAGATATCACTGGGGAAGTTAACAGTAAAATATTTTCCCTAAGAGATCATCCAACTTTGCAAGAGATGAAAAACTCAGCAATGCATGATTATAGAATCACAGAAAGATTTGGGTTGGAAGGAACCTTAAAGATCATTGAGTTCCAACCCCCCTGTCATGGGCAGGGACACCTCCCACTAGACCAGGTTGCTCAAACAGTTATACTCTTCCTCTTCTTTGTTACTCTCCTGTTTTTCCCAGGTCAGTTCATCAATGAAGTACGGAGAGAGAGCAGCTAGGTCTGAAGAAGATATACACCTTCTGGTGAAACTTTGCTCACTCCTGTTGGGTTACTACCACTTTGACATCCTGGTCAAATGGCTCATACCCAGCTCTCAGAGAAAGACTAGAGACAACTGCTTTCCATTAGCTTAGTCTAACTGCTTTTGTCAAAGATTTTTTAAAAAATCTCCTTTCACCTCTTACATTCAGGATAAAAAGAATTAAACACCTGGTTTTATAGCACAAGCAGGATGAAACAATCCAGAAGGAAAGTGTCATGGAAGTGAGTCTGAAATACAGTGTGTTTTGACAAAATGAGATTCAGACAAACCATCATATTTTCTCACTCAATAATGTATAGACATTACTTCATCAGTAATGTATAGACACTGGAAATAGTATGTCACATAACCTGGAAAAATGTTTCTCCTATGCAAAAGGTGCAGTCATCTTCTCAGATGAATAATTCAGATTGAATAAAATAGTAACTCTTAACTGCTCCAGTGATACAGCTACTCTTGTTGCTCATAGCTAAATAGTGCCAACACCCAAACTAGCATTCAGAAAGAAGCAGCAGCTAAGGATCATAGGCAGCTCAGATCCAGAAAGAGCCAGAAGGTGTGCATGAAAGTGCTAGCAGGCATAAAGTCTGAAATGCCTGGAAACTGTAAAGAAAAATTGGCAAATTCACCCAGAACGTATCTCAGGACCAGGGAAATACCAGTTGTAGCCACATGAGACAGAAGTGAAAAAACAGCCTTCAACTGACTAACTGGTGAAAACAAACAAACAAACAAACAAACCCAAGCAAACAAACAAAACAAACCAACCAACCAAAGAAACCACAAAAGAAGCAAAACCTGGTGAGGGCCTGTGACACAGGCTCTCATTGTCTCCAGAGGCAAGTTCCCCTCATACTATGCTCACCAAGCCCAAACTGCAGTTTGCTACAGGGAGTTCCTTAAAGTGCCAAGTGCAAAACAGCTTGTTGTCCATAGTCTCCACCTGAACACAGCGTTTTTAAAACTTTGTGAGGATTTCTAGCAGTAAAGAGAAATCCCTTCTGTTGATAAGGAGTCTGAGCATCCTTTGAAAATCTTTAAATCTAGCACTTATTTAAAGACAGATTTCAGAAATTTTTAAAATTGTACTTTACTGTCTCTGTGCTTACAAAGATATGTCCATCTTTGGGTCTTCTATACAGGATATTGTCTTAGTATTGTGAAAAATAGGTTGCACTCTTCAAAATTATGAAGATTTGGAAGATTTGGAAGATTTTTGGAAGATTTCTTCTGTCTACTTTGTTGAGGTCATTCATCAAAAGAACACATTATTGCTGTGTGGAGTCTTCCACTCAGTGTTAGAAAGCTCCGCTGAGGACTTTTATGTTTATGCAACATTATGTTGCTTTCCATCAGTTCTGATAAGAAGACTAACAAATTTAAGGAAGGATCATGAATTAGAAACACACCGTCCAGATTTCCTTCCATATGTTCCTTCCAGTCCTGCCCTACAGGGAGGTCAGCTTAACAATTTCATAATCCATCAAACACTTGAACATTCTGCAGCTATTACTCACCTGGAGAAATTTACAGCTTGGGGAAAAGGGCATAGTTCCAACATGAATCCAAATATTAGTGAAGGCTGAGGTTATAGAGTTAAAGGATTTTCTCACAAAGGGAATATTGTCCTGGAGATTTAAATGTCAAAAGTTTATGTAGGAAAACACCATCTCACTCAGAGAAAAAAAAAATGAGGTTTTCATAGAACTAGATGTGAAAAGCATGAAGTAAGGAATCCAGAGGGCAACAGGATGGATGATGCAAAAGTCCAGAATTGGAATAGAAACATCAGAGGCAACAGAATGGAACAAGTGACTAGAAAGAAGTCTGAAAATAAAGAAATAGAGCTCTGTAAGACTTGGTGTGAGTCTGACTATCCAGATTTCCAGCTGGTGTCAAGGATAGGATAAAATTGGCCTGATGTGGCCCGGGTGTGTCTTGCTTTGCTGCCAAGGCACACTGCTAGCTCATGCTCACCTTGGTGCCCACCAGGAACCCTAGCGCCCTTCCAGTCAGAACCAGCCTGTGCTTTTGCTTTTGATTACTGCATCCCAAAATGACAAATTCACGTTTACTTTTGTTAAACCTCATACAAGTCTTTACAAACCAATCTTTCAGCCGAACAGAGTTGCTATTCCTTCCTGTGAATGCACAGCTCCTTCCATTTTGGTGTCATATACAAACTTGGAGCAGGGTCATTCAGTCCTATCAGCTGGGTTATTTATAAAGATACTGAGTACCACTTGTCCCAGTATTCACCCAAAAGAACTCTGTTTGTGAGTGGCAGACAGTTTGACTTTGAGCCATTGCCCACCACCAGTCAGTTCAGACAGTTTTCCACAACTCTTGTAGTCCATGTTTCCAGTCCACATCTTAACGGCTTTTCAGCAATGACACTGTGGGAGGCTGTGTCAAACACCCTGCTAAAATCAAGGTAAGCGATGTCCTCACTTACCACTCACTCACCACCAGGCAAGTTGTTTCACCATAGATGGTGACCAGACTGGTCACACACTATTTACCCTTGGAAAATCTGTGTTGGCTTTTCCCAGTCACATGCTTGTCATTCACAAGGACAAGACAGCTTATCAGAGGACCTGTACCACAATTTTCCCAGGTGTAGTAGTAAAGCTTGTAACATCCTGGATCTGTATCTGCTTTGATCTAATTGTTACTTCCTGTAATGTTTTCAGTCTAGCACCATGTATACTGGAAGGACACAAAGGAGGTACCTCCGAAGTCTGCCTATAGCACTTGAGAACAGGTCATGAAAAATGGCACAGCAGAGGCAGATGCTCCTGAAACTCATTTAGTCCCTATGAAGCTCATTAGATGTTCATTTGGGTCTTAGAGCATCCTATAGTGTAGCTCATGAAACAACTGGAGACCTATAGACGAAAAAGAGAAAAAAATCCTACATAAACTGTGAACAATGTCTTCAGCACTTATGTCAGGGCAAGCACCACTGATGGTACCTCTCCCCTTCTTCCACTGACCTTATACATGTCCAATACTGTGTTGCCCACACATACACGTATATGGAATCTGAGCATGGTGAGGTCCTGCGTTGCCTGTAATGCCAGTACCTTCACTAGCCTGCCTTCTAAGGAGAACATACACATATACTTTGAAGATTTTGTTTGTGAATGTGTTGGGCTGTGCGCGTATGTTTAATTACAAAGGCCAGGATGTTTTGACTTGCATCCTAAAATCTCCCTGTTGAGAAGCTGAATCTCCTGTCTGAAAACCCTAAGAACTTGGGAGGTAGGATGAATATTTGTTTGATAAATTCAATAGAACAGATACCTGAATTCATTTCTTATAGGGCAATACAAAAAAGGTCATATACTTACTTTGAATATTTGCTAAGAGAAGAAATAGGATTTTTAGACTGATCGTGAAGGAATAAAGTTGTTGCTAATATATTTATACTGTAGTATACCCCTGCCTTTACTTTTAGGCAAGGCAATGCTGTCTTTTACACTGTACAGATAACAGGTAAAGTCACAGAAAGGCTGCATTGCTTTTCAGAGGAATGTGAATATCAGCTGTTCAACAGTGAGGCAGACTCAAGACCCATGTTGGCACAATCGATATAGTTTTATGAATACTTCGTTTATTAGTGTCATAAATAATTAATTAAATCTATATAGACTCCTTTAAAAAACAATTTACTAATCTATCCAACAATACAGTAACAAAATACTCTAATACACTTTGCTAAAAGGCATAATTGAAAAAAAGGATTAGTTATTAGATTAAAAATATAAATACTTTTCTTCTGAACCTGCAGTTCAATTGCAGTATTGTCTTCACAAAAATTTACAACTATGTAGGGCAGAAGGACAAACAAAAGATTTAATTTTAAATAATAAAGACTAAAAAGAAAATAACATACTATAAGAGATATTTCCCAACCAAAGGAAGTGGCAAATGAACGCATTACTTACTTCAGAATGATTTAAACATTGCTCAGTAATTAATGTGCTGCTGTGCTAACATGGCATTATAGAGAAGAACTAATTCAAAGGCAATTAGTAGTATTAGATGAAAGTTTTGCTTTGGGGACTTTTATTATTTAGAAGCTATTTTTAATCATTAATTTAAACTCAATAGTTTACACTTAAGCTTAGGCAGCTGTGGCTGCCTGCTACACACACTGGCAAGAGATGCATATTCTCAAGCCAGCCAGTCCTCTCAGCTCAGGAACAGTGACACTGGGACAGCTTGGTGCATTCAAGCTGTCCCATGGGTGTGCAAACATTTTTAACCCTGCCACCTCCTCACTGTTGTAGCTAAGATATAAGGGAAGAATGCAGCCTCTGGCTTTGTCTTGCACTTTAGTCCCACGGAGAGGCAAAGGTTAAGAATGAGGAAAATTAGGCAGACAGCCCTGTGTGGCCCAGAGAATGACATGCTATTCTGTGGGGGCCAACTCCCCTTACATGAATGGGAGAAAGCTCTATGAATGAGATAATTTCGACTGCCTTTGCTCACATGCTAATATGGGCATTCTATCCTTTAGTTAAAGCAGGTCAGCCATGCACCAAGGTTCAGTGCCGTGTTGTGAAACGTTTCCGAATCCCCGGCGCCTGCAGCGCCACGCGGGCCTGAAGGACGTGACTGGCACCGGCTCCTGTCATGCTACAACCAGAGTGCAAGGGCCCGGTGTCCCCAGAACCCTGTATCCCCAGAGCCCAGCTTCCCCAGAGCCCAGCGCCCTGCTCTGGTGAGGTCCCTGCAGCAAAGCCCTTGGCAACCCACATGCTCAAAAGAGACAGGTGAAGCAGGCGGGATTTTAGATCACCTTCCAGGGCCTTATCAAAATGGGATTTGTGTACACCCAGCCCTCAGCAACAACACATTAGCAGGGGGCAGCTCCCCGGAATTCAGGAGTGCTGGTGATCACACACTAGTTACAGTGATAAGCTATCAGACAGACACTCTTTCTGCTGCTGTTTGTTCGGTGGCTTTTTTTAATCATTGGATTACTTTGCCCTCAAATTCTTCTATAGTTTGCTCACTGAATTATCTTCACTCCAGAGAAGTGAATCCAGTTTATTCTGTTCCCACAGTAATCATCAATTCAAGCTAAAGTGAAAGGGTCAAACTTAGAGGCAAGTAAACCATGGTGTAAACTTCTCATTAGCAAATCTGTGAAATTCAGTGTAATTGAACCACAGTCAGCCCTGTTTTAACTGAAAACAAATTCCATTAATTTCTGTGGGAATAGCATGGTTTCTTTACTCTGCACTTGATCCGTTGGGCCAAATTACCTCTAAACCTTGACATCACTGTGAGTTTGAATTAATTAGGGAGGTCAGCATCTCTGACACAGTGAACGCAAATCTGTATCATTCACCTGCTGAGAGGAGAATGGAGCTGAAGTAGCAAAAAAAGTCAGATCAACGAAATACACTTGGCCACCATAATATTTTTATCATTCCCTTTAACCTCACTGGTGGTAGTAGCTTCTACCTTCTCAAAATGTGCAATGCATTAACAGATTTGTACACTCAATGGACTTGATGAGCAGATGGCTGGGAGGTGGGAAAATAAGTACCCGAAAGGAGACTGCTGTGCATACAAAGAAAATCCCATACCTGCTGCCCCAAAGCCTGCCCTTGCCTGGCCCTGCTCCAGACCCAGTGATGCTGCTGGGAGAAGGAAGTGGCAGGACCTCTCTGGAGCATTGGCTAAACATGGGCTGAAAGGCAGAAGTTCATTTTACATGTATTAAAATATTTTAAAACAGATTAGAACTAGTGACTAATGAGGAGAAGCCAACACACACCATAAAGCCTGTAAAATGTCCTCACAGTGCCTCGTGTCCCAGGGAGGGTGGTTTATCTCATTGCACTGATGACGGTGCTGCAATTTATTGCTTCTGGTGCAAGAAGGGAAACCTGCAACAGACATCGGACAGTGCTGGGTGCACACTGGACCAGTGGTCAACTGTGGTTCACCACTTCTACATCCACAGTCTCCACACTTGCTGATCAGACTCCTTAATTCCCACTGGTTTATTTAAAAAATATACTTTAATCAGGCTTCAGCACTTATGGAGAAGTTAACAAATTATTTTACTTATGCCTTTGAAAATATAACATGTAATTTAACTGTAGTTTTACACATATATGTAGTTTTACATATATATGTGCATGTATACATACTTATATATACATATATATCTATCCAGATAAAATTTTAAAAGTAGACTTACATATGTCACACATTAGACATAAGAAAAAGAGAAAGGGAAAAAATATACTTTACTGTGAAATTAGCTCTAGCTATGAGATTTTTAATGAGCCTGTATTCATTTAAAGCTTGCATCAGATCCAATTTTCTCCTCTTTTTCACAAGACACCTTATCAATGCTCAGTCCTTATGAAATGGATGAGTTAGGTTAGGTCATGTTCAGCAGTGATGTTGTCAAGGTCTGCCTCAGCTGCTCTTTTTTTTATTATTTACTTTTCACACTGTCCAGATTTGCTTGATATTGTTTTGCATTTTTAGCACTGTTCTCTCTGAAAGCCAAGATGAAGCATTATACAAGAGTCTTATTATTATCTCTGAAACAAATATGAACAAAGGCATTTACAAAGAGCAAGCAGTTTGTAAAAAATACCATATTCAACATTGTAAGTATTTAATGGAACAGATTCTAGTTGGTCCCTTTAGGCAGAACTGTTTCTTCCCCACATACGCATGCAATTAATATTAATATACATTTAAAGGAGGCTTGTGGGTACTCAGTTCTTGCCTGCACAAGAGCCTTACAGAACTCCTATACTGACTAAAATGAATTTGTGAACAAGCCAAAACAGGATGACAGCACCTACAGGTTTAAAAGCCACTGAACTGTATGCCAAACACATAAGGACTTGCCCATTTTTCCTGCAATAAATACCAATATATGTTCAGGCAGACTGAACATGTTGTCTGGAGTTTGCACTGGGGTCTGAGCTGCTGTCACGTATCTGTCTGCAAGCAAAGCTGAAGCTTGGCTTGCAGCCTGCAATACTGTTCCTCGTCTGACACTCACTACACATGCTTTTCAGAAATGGTAGAGAACTGCAATAACTTTCAGGACTGTAGATGCAAGGACACACAGCCTGGATTCAAATTCTTGGCTCTGAACATTTTAGATTTCAGATCTGGATTGCAAACTAAGCAGCCAATGTTGATTTTGCTGTGGTCAGAGTCTCATGTGAGATGTCAATTATATTTCCTATCAAAATAACAAGAATTTTATGAAAGAAGCTGTTCTGGAGAGATTTTTGCTGTTCTCCAGACCAATTTCAACTGATTTGCTTTTATCTACCTTGCACCATACTCAAACTCTGAGAAACATACTTCAGTGTGCTCTCTGGACTGACTGAATCTGTGTATCATCATCAGACTGAAAAGACTCATCTCACCTTCTCACTTTAACTTGCTGGTGGGATTATATATGTGAAGTAGAGAAATGGCAGAGAAAAACTGTGTGGTTCTGACAGTAGAACTGTCAGACAGAGGACCAACCACTCAGTGCTGTGATGAAGGCTCTCTCTGCCTCCCTTAAGTGAAGCCCCATCCCTTCTGCTGGGAACCACAGGAATACCAAGAGCAATGCAGCTGCAGCTGCTGCAGGCTGTAAGACCTCAAGCATGCAAACCGGCAGTTAAGACCTCAGCTGGTCTTTGCAGAACCACTCTGATGGATCACAGTATTGAAATCACTTCAGTCTAAGCTAGAGTATCCTGAATTGCTTTAAGTTCTACTAGCTTTTGATGGCCCTCCCTTGGGCCATTATTCTATTGGGATTAAACTTAATAGCACACACACTCTGCCCTGGTACATACTGTACTTATTATATCATTTGGCCAATGCTTCAGGAATTATTAGTCAATGACTTCCAGTGCAATTCTTTAGATTTAACCACCTATTTTTGAGTAACCTAATCAAAAAACTTAAGGATTTCTTCCAACTCTGTGTGGATAACACTCACATCCTGGTCCTGTCTCATTCACTATTAAGAACAAGATTGAAACACGCAGCTGCTGCTGCTGCTGTTAAACCAATGCATCACCTCTTTTTGGATAAAAAGAACTGGGTTTGTTCAGCCTTGAGAAAGGAGGGCTAAAGGCAGATTTTACTGCTGTCTACAGCTACCTAACAGGAGCAGGTAGAGAAAGTGGAGCCAGACTCTTCTCAAAACTAGACAGGGGTAGAAGAAAAGACAAAAGATATAAGCTGGCACATGAGAAGTTTCAACCAGGTAAAATAAAAGCAGTTTTCACTGTGAAGGTGATGAAATATTGGAACAGAGGCCTAGAGAGGTGTGGGATTTCCACCCTTAAAGATATGTAAACCTAAGCGGACACAGCCCTCAGCAACCTCTTCTAATCAAACTTGCTTTCAGCTGGATGTTAAACTACTGATGGCCACAGGACTCTTCTAGCAGAAATTATTCTGTGATTCTAAGAGCAAAAGAAAAGAGTGGATTTCATAAAATATGGCTGAGAGTACATGATTGTCATCTTCCTACATTGTCTTCTGAAAAGTGTCCCAAGGACTATGTCTCAGCTGCCTTATTCCAGCTCTGTATAAGCTCAAGACAATCGCAGAACTAGGTTAAAATGTCAAAGTGCTCACAACTCTTAAGTAACTTTACTTCCCTTTCATGTTGGATGCAAACACAAAATGCACTTCCAGGTTTGGCTTCTGTATACTGTTTCTGGCAAGGGACGTACTGCCTTACAAACCTCTTGACAGTCTTTTAGGGGATCAAAAAGCATATAGAAAAAGATGATTCAATCAACTCGTCCCTATGACATTGCCTACTTGGCTTTCCAAAAGGCTTTTAACAGAGACCTTCACCATGCCTTTCAAAGAAGCTCACCAGCATAAAAATACATACAGGAAAAATAACTGGCTAAAATACAGGAAGTTAAAGGTAGGAATAAATTGGCTGTTCTACAGTGGAAAGACAGATATAAGTTTCACAACTACAAAGCATATATTAGAAATAGAAAAGGTTCAGAGAATAATTACAAGGATTATTAATAGGTTCCATACAGGAAAAAGAAAAAAAAATTAGGCCAGGATTCTCTAGTGTGGAAAAAAAGATGACTTAAGGTGAATCCATTAAAGTCAATAAAATCACAAGAGGTATAGGGCGAAAATGACCAGTAAAAAAATTGCTTGCTGTTCCTTTCAGGACAAGAATATAGGGTCATCAAACAAAGATAAGAGGCACTGCATCCAGGACACACAGAGGGTCTTTATGCAATGGATAGTGCACATAGGAAATTCCTTGGCAAAAGAGGACACTGTGGATACAAAAAGTATATATTGAATTCAAGAGGAGATTGAACAAGCACTTTGGAAAAAAAAAAGTGAATTATTGCATTGAAAAACAACAGAAAATCCCCCAGATTAAAATTGTCAGAAGATGGGAGAGTACCACCCTACTCTTGCTCTTCTCTAGGCATTTTCTTGCGGCCACTACTGACAATGGAGTTAGCCAGGAAGTGGTTGGGTTTATATTCTTTGACCATTCTTTACCCAGAGTACAGTGAAGAGTATTGAGTGAGTAGATCCCCATGACAATGGCTCAGTGAGTGGATGCCCCCTGACAATCACCCGTGGCTACTGGCTTTCCTGCCTCCTGATTGATTTCACAGCACTCTGAGCTCCTGGGATGGCTGATGTATGTGTGCCCTCCTCAGCAATGTAAGCACATCCAAAGGTTGCTGCACAGCTCTTGGCCATGAAGCTAAATCTCAGCAGACCTCAGACTGGAGTGGGAAAGTGAAACCACTGGTGGCCTCTGCTATGTGGCCTGAACCTTCCTATGGCAAGAGCAGCTGAATTTCCAAGAGCGTTCAGGCTCTTTGCAGGAATCTCAAAATGTGTTTCACAAGATAGTTGCCAGATGCCTAACTCCGCTTGATTGCAGTGCAATAGCACTTCTGAAAATACATAAGACGCCTATCTACATCCTTAGGTGCTTAAATCTCTCTAGTGTGCTGACCCTGTGCCCTCCAGAACTTAAAAATAACTTTGCCTAATTGGACTCTTACTTGACCCTGTGCAGTTTGAGGCCAGCTCCATCTGCATAGGCTGACAGGGCAAATGAAAATATATTAATCTGAAGTGAAAAGCACTCATTGCAGATGGAGCAGGATCCCTTGAGGTACATTTCTGATCCCAAAGTTACAGAGAAGCACAGTAATTTTAATATTAATACTATGTTTTAAATAGTAGAGAAGCTGTGAGGTTATCAATTTATGGCCTAACAAAATACAAATCACACTGTTATACACCAGATTAAAGGACTGCAGTCTATATTTTTTATGGTTCTCTATTACAATAGTACCTTAGTGGTAAACACTACAAAAGAGGAAGTTGCTATATGTGGGGTTTTCTTTTCCCCAAGAGAAAGAAAGGAAGAAGGAAAATTATGATGGCAGCATTGAGCTGAGCAGGCTGGAAGCTTTGGTAGGCACAGTAAAATAAATTAAACTCCAAACAAAAGAGCTCAGAAAGGCAAAAGACAGAACAGGAGGCATGTCAGACAACAGTATTATACTCACTGTGTGCGCACATGTGCTGAAGGTATGTCTGATCACCAGATGATCTCATACATATGCATCTCTATTTAAGTGTTCCACTGTTTTTTTTCACTCAGAAAGCATTTTTGTCATCAGACATAGGCATTCCCATGTTTGGCACATTCAGGATTCATTCCCATGTCTCTGCTATTTTCTTCCTTTGTTTTTTTTCCATTGCAGTATGAGGCACTCTAAGCACATTTTTTGTGCTCATGATTAGGTGGAGGGATCTTCTTGTTCAATTCAAGGACGCATTTGTTCACATTTTCAAAGCAGATGATTAGCTATCCCAGGCTTTGCCAAGACGGTGGGAGCTGGATAGCTGAATCCTTGTGCAGGTCTTTGAAATTATTCTCTCTTGATAACTAACAGCAGCAGCTGACCTTCCTATTTTCACATCCATCCACAGTTTCTGAGCAACAGTGCAATGCACCACCTACTGTGCCAGTTATCCAGTGTCCACTCTTTGCAAAACTGCACAAAAAATTTTTTTGTCCTTTGTAGTTGCTTTTAACTCAAGAACAGTTAAATGGGTAATGTTGTGATTCTGGGTCTGATCCTGCTCATCTGACCTCAGTGGTAGCTCAGAGCTTTAGGCTGTTGCTACCCCCAGCTTTCCTCCTTACCTTTTTTTTAAAAAATGTCACACCCATGTGAGAAGCAGCCAGCCAGGCAGTGTAGCCGTGCCTCCCGTCTCCCTCATCGGGGTCGGCACAACTTGGGGCAGGCAAGGCAGCTCTGTGCCATGCCACGGTGCCTGTCACCAGCAGGATAGGGATGTCCAGTGATGGGACAAGCCAGGCACACATGGCAACAGCATTCCAAAGCCCTGGAGTTAAAATTGCCACAGGTCTTCTCCCTGCCTCCTGTGGTTACACCTCGGGAGAAGCAGGAGATAGAGAGGAAACTCTCCTGTTGCTCTCCCAGCCTCAGCATAGGCAGTCTGCAGCCCTCTTGAAGGGCTTCTTTGGGATACAGTAATTATTAGCTGAAAGTTTACTGGATCACTTGAAATGGAAACAGCATGTCTTCAGCAATTCTACAAAGGGCTTTTGATTAGCAGTGGAGATGAGTCTGTACCAAAAACTCAGATTTAGAAAGTTTGTGTTCAGTCTTTGTGGCTGTAACCCTGCTCAAGTCAGGATGTACTCTTCCCCCAGCTATTTACATAAAACACTTGTTAGTGCAGCTAGGGTTGGATATTTCCTTTTTCTCCGTTCCAAGAGAAGCATTGTTCTACAAGAAGAAACAGCTTGTGTCTAAAAGTAAATAGGTTAGCAAAATAGCAGGTGTCAATGGACAACAGAAGCACTCTCCCCATAGAGAACAGCTCATTCATTTGGGTGGTTAAGTAAGGAAACAGGACTTTGACTTCAGGTGCCTTCGTTTGAAAGTATATGCCTATGTTCCTGAAATGAGTCCTCTCATGCTCTAATTCAATTTATATTGACCTTTCTGTACAGCAGACTGGTGAATCCTAAAACTGGATGTTTATTGTAAACAAGCAAGCAAACAAAAAATTACCACTGCAACTTCAGTGATAGTCATCTGAGCTCAGCACTATGGTGCAGGTATGTTCTTTGCTTGATATTTCCTAACACTAAACATACATGTGCATGAAAGAGAAAAAAGATCCCCATCAGCCGCGCCAAGCCCATTTGAACATTAGATTATTCACTTTCCCAACTGATCAATAATTGTTATAATTAAAATTGATAGCTGCAAATAACATGACAGAGTGCTGCTGCCAGAATACTGATTGTGTATTTGGCTTGGAAAGATAGGCAGTAGCATGGAACACTTATTTTCCAATTTGCTTTTAGCTGTGTGCAAATTGCTTTAGCTGTATCCAGCTGATTTAGACCTTGCCTGGAGGTACACTAGATTAATTGGGAGCCACACATTCATTGCTTACAGAATGGACTCTGTAATTGGTGAAATTTGTTAGTCCCAGTTGTAAAATAACTATATAGTTCTGCTTTTTAGTTGTCCTTTCATTACTCTTTTAGGAAAGGAGAAAAACAATTAGAACCTTTCAGACTATCAAGATTGCTTTTAAGTCTTTATGTAAAATTGCTAGTGTGACTACAGTCAATATATTATGCAAGCAAACATTAGTGTGAATATGGTATTAATTTTTTTTCAAAACTGAAAAGCTCTTCAGCACACACGAAGGATTTTTTTTTGTCCTTGTTGTGACTGAACTTTAGATAAAGAAACCATTATGTTGCTACTACCCAGAGCTTTCAAAAATAACTCTTTGTTCTTTTTGTATCTTAACTAGTTTATTATTAAACAGTACAAAAATTCATTGCTTTTTGTTGGTGCCCAAAAACATTTAAAAAATACTATGGCCATAACTTTTCTTAAATCCAGTCTCCTTTTTTTTCACCTATGTATAATAGAGACAGATAAAGCCTACAGCTAAATACATAAATATAATGGACCACTTCCAAATTATACATTCTTGTGATTATTGATGGATTTGGGAGTCAAGAGCCATAACCTAGGCTTATTTCAGTTTCCCTTGCTCACAGCTCCTACCCTAAAGATGAACAAATTATAAACCAGTTAGTCTTCACAACAGCTATGATGACACACATGTTCTGCATCTTAACTGGTTGTGTAGAGCATGGCACAAGGGACTGGAGTAATTTCACAGAGAGGGTTCATGCCTGGCCCTGAACACACTCCATCTCTGAGAAAAGATGCTATTTGCTCACTGTGACCTTTATGGTTTTTGGCTGCTCAGGATACACGCACAATGCCACACAGAGGAGACCCTTGCACAGTTTTCATTTACAGTTCCTGTTATCACATGCTGCATATAACCTTTCCCTTACACATAACATTTGAGCCCATGGCTGAGTTACAATTAAACTAGATACTCCAAAGACATTTTACAATTTCACAAGTATTGGTAAGGAGGCAAAGGAGAGATAGCCTGTTAGTGGCCTCATTTAGGCAAAAATTATTGAACATGCAAGAGTCTAAACAAGCAAGAAAGCCATTGAAAGCTGCTTTTTATTAGCTGTACTGGTCACAGAATCATTTGTTGTTGTTTTTTTGAGTCTCTTTTGCTTGGTGATTAGCTAACAATTTGCTTTTGATGGTGTCACAAGATAGGGGTAATTCAACTGTTGATTCAAGTAGAGCTTCTGACCTTGATGATATCACTAGGGACTATAGTAAACATAAGAAGTGAGCCAGGAGCAAAGTATAATCTAAAAAGGGGTGTGAACAGGTGATGGGGAAGTGGTCTGCATTCCCCACTGCCCTTAGCTACCCTGATAAAACCTTTTCTTGAAACCAATGTCCTGTGTTTGCTTTACAGATTTCACATAGAGAGATCTTCAATTCTCATCCTACTGATCATTGTCCACTAGTCAAATGAGCTTTAGTGTGAGTTAGAGGGGTAATCCTATTACTAATAAATGTTGTCTCCATTAAATTAGTGACTTGTTTTGAATTTTTTTTTCTTTCGAATTGCTGCCAGATGCTGCCAAGAATCTGAATGTTCTGTGAATGAATTTTGACCTTTTAAAGAAACAGGAAAAAGAATACTTGTCAAAGTTGAATTCCTGGAAGCTTATTTTCCCTTCCAAATGAAAAAAATTAAAAAAAAAAAAAAACAACAAAAAAAAGACAAAAGAAAACATTACTAAATATATATGGCACTTAATACAAAAGTCTAGTATCAATTTTGAATTTTTGAACACATTAAATACTGCATCCTGAAGATTCATCTGAGACCTCATCTAAGCTGCAAGCTGAAGTGCTAATGTCTAAAAATACGTCAGGCAAAACAAAAGCATCTGGTAAAGACAATATTATCATGTCCCATTATGAAAATTTCTTTCTTACAGAGAAAAATGCTGAAGATGGCTTCTTAAACATGTATCAGACAATTAAAGGAAAGATATGGGTCCTTTCTACTGGTGTCTAGTAATGTAATACTGCTATTTAATGGGCCCTGAAAGAAAGTAAGAATCGATCTACTTAATGACAACAAACAATGAAGGAGAACAGGACAAAAAGTTTTAACTTACTGCTGTGAGAAGTGTAAATGGAGGCACACTTCTGGTTTGCTACATATGGTCTCCTGGCTGATAATTTTCTACTTTGCAATAAAGTTCTCTTTCTCTGTAAAAGAGGGACTCCTGTCTTCACATGGCAGACAGAAAAGGCTGGTTCTTGGTGTATGGCAGCTGGAAGCAAGTGAAATTGTGTTCCCTTGTGGTAGGGGAGTTGCACGTGTGTAACGGGACAGTTGTAGTGCCTTCTAAAGACGGAGTTGCCAAGGTCATGCTTGAGCTTTAAGGCTGCCTCATGTTTTATCCTGTCACATGTTCTGTAAGTTGTTCAGACATTATAACTTGCACCACTTCTTGCATTGTAAACACCCTGTCTCTTGATGCTGCAGACCTGTTGCACTAAAGAAAGCAGAGCATACTGAGATGGCAGCTCATATAAGCCAGCAGTATTTGAGCTTGTAGCAAGCACATGAGTGCTTCAGGACAGCCAGATTTGCTCTCAAGGAATTTGCTGCATAAAGAAGATTCACCTGTCCAATGCCAGAGCTTTCTTTACTAAGAGCCATTGCAGTCCCCAGTATCAGTGTTTGGGGACACCTCTGCTTTTGCTCAGTGACTCATGCAATGCCACTGTTCCTTGTGCTTCTTGGGTGACCTTGCTGGACCCACGACGCTCCAAATTCTTATATTTGAGTACTGAGCTCAGCACTGGAGTCTTGAGAGCACACTCAGAAGTTCTCAGCCAGGTCACTTTTATGTCAAAGCCTCCTGTCCTCCCTGCCCACCAAGGCCTGCTTTAAACATGCTCTTCCCCTTCTATATACATCTTGAACGATTTGCCAGGCCCATACACTGACATATACATACTGCTCTTCTTTAATAAAACAGAATTTTAGTATATCCACAATTTAGGAGAATTAACCCTTTTACAAGCAGGATAGGTTTTAAAAGCTCGTGACGTTGTGTCAGGCACAGAGATAAAACTCCAAAGCTGAGCAGTCATTGGTACCCTAGAGAGCTATTTTATTGCCTGTGGGCCACAGAAGAAACCCGTAAGCAAATGAATATCAACTCATGCATATAGCATGTGTGACCCTCTAACAAAGGAGAGGGAGTGCATGAGTATCTGAGAGAGACTTAACACGTGCATGTAGTCAAAGAAGAAGCAAAAAGCTACACTGAATAGCAATTACTGCTCTGCCTCAAAGGACCAAATCCTTACCTGAGTTGCAGAAGCAGAACCCACCTAAGCCTAATGAGATGTGCTCTAATATAAAACACAGTGGACTTTGTCTTGCTGTTTTTAGTGTCTTCTTTCTATAGTAGTTTCTTCTGCACCTTGGTTCTTTAGGGAAGTAACTCCAAAAACGGGGACAGACTTTTGGCAGATAAAAGGGAAGTGGTCAGCTGATTTCAACAAAGTCACAAGCCATTCACAGAGGCAGAGGATTTGGCAAATCCTCTAATAAAGGAAGCCGCCTTCTTTCCACATAGGAAGATCATGAATTAACACAGCAGATACTTGCAGCAAAGCTTGGTATTAAATTGTTATGTTCCAATGTATGGGATGGGGAGATGTGTCACTGACATTTTAATGACCTTTTCTGTCTGCAACTCTTCTTAAAAATCAGTGACTTGATGAGGTTCATCACTGCAAACACTTAAACTGACTTAGTGAACGGTGCAGACAAAAGGAGATTAAAAAACCTTGCTCTGTCAGGTGTAAGCAATGGAGAAGCTTAAAATTCAACTGTATCTGTGGTCTTTTCAGCTCTCAATCTCTTTCCCCCCACTCTTTTTGGGGAAAGCAGAGTCACAAAGGAAGGAGGCAGAGTCACCTTTCTGAAGGAGCCAGCAGAGATGACCACTCCTGATAGGGAGTTTATCAAGGAGAAACCTGTTCTGTGTAAAGGAAGGTGCCTAGTTTGAGCACATGTATTAAGGGCCAGCTCCTTTTAAAGCTAATTGCAAATCTTTTCCCTTTCAGTCACCTACATGGGATGGGAAGAGGAAAAAATTCCCCTCTCTCCTCAAGTTAATTCTAGTGTCACTTGGATTTTCAGACACAAGTTTATACTATTGAGGAAAAAGGGGAAAAAATTAAGGAAAAAAAAGACTTTTTTTCATGGCAGCCTGTTAACTATGCAGGATATTCTTCAATCAGAAAGCTCTGGGGCTTTTTATTCCACATCTCATTTCCACTCTATTGTAAGAGCTTAATTTGAAACATATAAAAACAAAATTCCTCTTTCACCTTTCATTTGTCTAATTAAGAAAATATTAGTAAGGGTCTTACTGAAGTCCATTCCCTGCATACCATTCTATCAGAAACAGCCTAAACCGAAGTTCTGTAAGGGCAGAAAATGCACAACCTTGTTCACAACCGACAGCAGAGCCAGAGCTCCTGGGGGCTGGCAGGTCCCATTCCAACAACTCTAGCCAGGGAGCAAGACAACAGGGATACAGCCCCAGCCCAGGGCATCAGTCAGCCCTGGAGCAGGGACAGACTGCCACGGACAGAGCTGGAATGGAGTCCTGGGCTCCTGAGCAGGGTTTGGGGGAGGCTGCATGGGAGGTTGGGCAGGGCCAGCAAGCCTTGGTAGCGCCCTCCAGGCCCTGAAAATAATTAAGAGAACTGGAGTCATGGACCCTACCTGTCAAGATGCATGCTTTAAAATTAGTCTCATGTATTAAGGGTTTAAACAGGCTTTCAGAAAATCTTTGCTTCCTGATTTGGCTCTTTTTTTAGCAGGCATTGCTGCACCATTCAGTTTCATGAAGAAATCCTGCAGCTTTATGCTCAAAGCAGTAAGTAAGCACTATTCACTATCAGCAAACTCAAATGATGGAAATAATGTAATTAAGATACACCATTATACTATCCAAAATGACTGCAGAATGCTGCTGAAATTACTATGAGGCTACTGGAACTGAATTAGAGGTACCAGTTTGGTCTGCAGGAGTTCATTCATCTGTAACAATATCTGCCTTCAAAGTCCCTAGAGCACTTCTCTGTAATATTACGGTAGAAAATAACACGTTTTCTGCATGATAAATATTGTCAGGCTGCAAGTAATAATTACCTTCGCTAAATCCTTAAGTTTGGTAACTTATCAGTCTGGACAAGAAGTTTCAGAGTTGCCACAAGTTGAAAGCACTGTTTTGCATATGCTGCACAAAAATTAATAAAAGCCAGTATGACGATTTTAATGGTAACTGGCTTCCCATCACTGCAACACGCGTTAACTTGAGCTGATGTCTCCTCTACTGAATGAAAACCTCTTGCATTTCTTGGTAAAAGTAACAGTAAGACTCCCTCAAAAAAATCTTATGGAAAAGGTTGAATGTATGAGAACTTAGGAAATACTGACCTAAGAAAAAAAACATCAAGGAGAACTGTAGTTCACAGTAATGCTATAGAGTGTTTAGTACAGAAAGCTAGGTAAAGGCTAAAACTGAAACAAATTAAGAAAACAGAGCTTGCTTTCTAAAGCAGAACAAAGCTGGTTCATTAAGTAATGACTGTATGTTCTCCAATTCCTCTGATACAGCTTCAGGCTTCCTGTGTGGGTTTGGTATAATTCCTAACTTTTCAGGCATTAGATGGTTTCAAAATACTTTTTAAAACTGTACCATTTTTTTATAGAATCATAGAATGGTTTGTGTTGGAAGGGATCTTAAAAGATGATCTAGTTCCAACCCCCCTGCCACAGGCAGTGACACCCTCCACTAGACCAGGTTGCTCAAAGCCTCATCCAGCCTGGCCTTGAACACCTCCAGGGATGGGGCATCCACAACTTCCCTGGGCAACCTGTGCCAGTCCCTCACCACCTTCACAGTGAAAAATTTCTTCCTAATATCTAATCTAAATCTACCCTCTCTCAGCTTAAAACTGTTACTTCTCATCCTATCGCTACACTCCCTGACAAAGAGTGCCTCCTCATCTCTTCTGTATGCCCCCTTTAAGCACTGGAAGGCTGCTGCAAGGTCTCCCTGGAGCCTCCTTTTCTCCAGGCTAAACAACCCCAACTCTCTCAGCCTGTCCTCATAGGGGAGGTGCTCTGATCATCTTCATGGCCGTCCTCTGGACTCGCTCCAACAGGTCTATGTCCTTCCTGTGCTGAGGACTCCAGAGCTCGATGCAGTCCTCACGAGAGTGGAGCAGAAGGGCAGAATCACCTCCCTCGACCTGCTGGTCACGCTTCTTTTGATGTAGCCCAAGATATGGTTGGCCTTCTGGGCTGCAAGCACACGTTGCTGGCTCATGTTTAGCTTTTCATCAACCAGCACCCCCAAGTCCTTCTCCTCAGAGCTGCTCTCAATCCATTCTCCGCCCAGCCTGTATTTGTGCTTGGGGTTGCCTTGACCTATGTGCAAGATCTTGCACTTGGACTTGTTAAACTTCATGAGTTAAACTTCACCTCAAGCCTGTCAAGGTCCCTCTGGATGGCATCCCTTCCCTACAGCCTGTCAACCGCACCCCATCATCAGCAAATCCCACTGTCCATGTCGCTGACAAAGATGTTAACACTGGTCCCAGTACCGAGACAACTGTGGACACCAGTCCCCATTTGGACATTGAGCCATTGACCACAACTCTTTGAGTGCAATCATCCAGCCACTTCCTTATCCACCAAGTGGTCCTTCTGTCAAATCCATGTCTCTCCAATTTAGAGACAAGAATGTGGGACATTGTCAAATGCTTTGCACAAGTCCAGGTAGACTTGTGCAGTTGTCTTAAGTTCCTTATTAATAATGGTCTGCTCTAGCTACTCATGGCATTTTGAGCTACCATGTACGAGTTGCTATAGCTACTGTTTAGAGGGAACTATAAATAGGAACTATGCTGTATGAAGTGAGATATGTTCTCTGTCCCAAACACTTGGCAGTGAAGAGAGACAGGATACATTAACACAGCATATGATTAAAAAAAAAAAAGGGTGAAAATGGGAAGTGTCATAAAAGGAAAGAGAGAACTAATAAAGGACTGACATTACAAATGTATGCAGAAGGTTTTTGGCTGTGCAAAGAGTGAGTTTTGATGTTATCACATGGCTATAAGAGGGCCTATTAAGTAGGCAAGGGCCTATTAAGTGGGCAAGTGGGGTAGAGAGGGGAGAGAAGAAAGGGGTAATGAGTACGACAAGCAAACATTAGTGTGAGATTCTGAGGCAGAAAGATGAAGACAGCACATTTGTCAGTTGTGATCTAGTGACAAACTGTGACGCCAGAAGGAAATATGAACTAGATTCCCTGCTTGGCTCTTTCACTGGTTCCCCAAGAAAACCCAGGGTGGAGAGCTGCAAAAGCGCAATCTTCTTCGCTTATGCCAGATTTGTGCTACCAGCAAATCCTGGTGTGTTCTAGGATGGATTCAGGGGTTCTCCAAATTCACATCCTTTGGGGGCACTTGTCCTGTCTGCACTTGTCAGAGTGACAACTGGAACTAATGACCCAATGGTTAAGACCAACCAATGCACCTCTCAGAAGCAAGTAGGGAATGGCACAGCACAGAATTAGCTCTGGGAGTTTGCAGGTGTTGCCTAGGGCCACCAGGGATCTAAAATTACAAAACTGGAGAAATGTTACTCGCAGCCCCCATTTTCACCAGCTCTAGGCTAACCCTGGTAGCCAGCCAGCTCAGTCAGTTAGACCCCTGTCCTATTTCAGCTTCTAGAGCTACATGATTGCTCAAAAAAACCCCAACCCCTTTTCTGTTCACATCCATTTTTTCCCAGTACAAGCAGCACAGGCAGTAGCTCCCTGGCTGGGTTTTTTGGATCTGTGTGATGGGCTCCCACTGACAGACCTTTCATTTCTCTAGCTGCATTCTGTGGACAGGCTAGAAACTCAAGAAATAAGTGCAATGCATAAGCCCTGCTTCACCTTTGCAAGACAGGGTCACTGATGGCTGCTGCTAGAAGAGCAGAGAGGCAGAGGTGTCTGGTGGAAGTAACAAAAAAGTACAAACTCTTCCTGCGGAAAACAGAGTGCAAATACATAGTGTACCGTGCTTGCCTCAGCTGCCCTTTTCCACTGACCAGCCCCTGCAGCTCTTAGTTCCCAGGTTTGTAAATTGTCTGCCTTGTACTGATGCTTCAGTTTGCTCATCCTTTGGGTGCTCAGACAGTGGTGAAATTATTATAACAGCTGCACATCAATGCTCGGGCATGAGGGTGGATACCTTTTAGCTCTGGGCAGTGTTGAACCAGGGAGTCATGCTCACTGTTGCACAGTCTTTAAGGAGGTCAGTATGGCAAGTGTTAGACCAAAAGGAAAGCTATAAAGATAATAACAGACAATAACCTTCAGTGGAGGATGACAATAAATGGCAATGGATGTTAGACTCTCTTACAGACTTTGAGGATAAAATAAAGCTATATTAATTATAATTTTGACTGTTGCTTACCCTGTATGAATCAGAGTAATTCACTACAGTTACTTACTACACTCAATCTTAAAACACACTGAATCAAAATCACCAATAGTGTGAATTTATAAGATCTGTTTTGCTGCAGAAGCATTAATGGCCTATGCTGAAAAATAATCAATGGTACACTTCAATACAAAAGCCATCTGAGCCTTTACTATAGAAGTAATAAGGCATTTATTATTTCAAGAGCCCTGCATTCACAATATCCCCTTTTCAAAGAAAACACCCCTTCCTTCCCATTTTTTATGAGGCTAATTTGTAGTATGCCACCACTGTGAGACTTCCGAATGTGTTCAGAACAAGACAGTAAGAGTAAGCCACAGATGAATGATGTGTAGTAAAAATCAATAAACCTTATAAGTAGTCACTAAGGGAACTGATTTTATGCCTATAAAAATAAAACAATTATAGCAATATTAATGGCAGATTCATTGTAGTAATATAAAAAGTCCAAGTGTGCTTGTCTGTTGGGAATCTTTAATTCATCCTTCTGTATTAAGTATTCACAAGGTAGGAGAAATGGAACCGACTTCAAGAACAAGCTTTAACTTGTAGTAATTCACCCTGTCAAAAAAACAAACACAAACCCAAAAGAAACAGTAAAACTTTAAAAAACAGTTTTGACAATCAATATAAGTGGGATATGCAGGAAAAGACAAAACGTAAAACCCCAAAAACCTGGCTAGTAAATCTGGTATTATTTCATGTCATGATTAGTGATTTCATATTAACGTGTAGTGTGCTAACCCCACTGTAGCAAAACAAGTGGTATAGCCACATAAAATAGTTTCTGGTAATGCAGGTTAAGCACAGCAAGGGACTTTTTTTTCAAATTGATAAGTCCTCTGTTTTTAGGCATCTATTCATTTGGGGGAAGGGACAATACAGATACAATAGAAAAAAACTGCCTATAATTTATAGCACACAGAGCTGCTCTAAAACGGGTATTAGAGATTTAAGTTCCACTAATACCATCCAAGGTGTTACTATGGGCCTTTTTCGAGCCTGTCAGGGTCAACTGAAAGAGGTCCACTGCCGTCTGGCTTGGGGCCAGCATCACCTGCTGGGAAAGGACAACATCATAGGCCCAGCAGGGAGGCATGGGATGGCTGCAGGTGCACACCAGCAACTGAGCCCCAGGGAATACCTCTGAGGACACAGACTAGTAGCTGTATGGTAGCTGCAGCCCCTGCTATCTACACCTATGGTACATCTTTCAAAGTGGCCCATAGACACCAAGAAAATACAAAACCAACTTTTTTTCTTTATTCTGATTGCCAAATTATTTAAGGCGGTATAAAAATGAAAGCATTTTATATATGTTTTACATAAAATAAACTAGATTACAGCATAAAACAAGTAACCAGGCAATGGCATTGAAGTCTCTCTTCTAAAACTGGGTAACTGTAAACATTAAAAAAAAGACTGCAGGACTATTCAAGTAATAGAACAATCACAGATGTCTTCTGGTATGCAAGCTATCAGGTTATCTGCCATTGAAGATTATCAAAAAAGACATTTCATTATTCACAGATGCTCATTATCTCCATTTAAAATCTATACATTATATACAACACAGTTTTTGTGGTACTAATATCCCCATGCCTTCCAAAGGTATATTTTTCACAATACACAATTACAATGAAACAGTGAATACAGTAACATTTTACACTGATGCATATTAATAGGAGCCACCAAATAGACATCTACATTGTACCAAAGTGTCATCACAGTTAACCTCTCTGAGAGCTTGTGGGAAATACCAGAAGGGTATGCAAGGTTCAGGCACACTGATACATAACATTATTTATTTACAACTGGAACGAAAAAAAAAGAAAAAAGAAAAAGGAAGAAGAAGAGAAAAGAAACAGACAGCCTTTTGCAGTTAATGCTTTCTAAACATGACAAATACATATCTCCTTTTACTGTGTGGTTCGCAACTTAGCAGCAGACCCTGTGTGCGAGCCTTGGTACTGATACAAAAAAAGTAAAGAATATATATATATTTTTATATATATATGTATATATATATATAGGCATATATATATATATATAAAAACAGAAGTCTAATTACAGCAACATTTGTTACTCTGTGATAAAATCTGCAATTTACAAAAATGAAATGACTGGTTTTTGCCTGCCATTAAGGCATTTCAAATTAACACCATGGAACTGATGTCTGTAATAAAGCGCTTCCTCATGTGATCCAGTCACATGACAAGGTATCCCCAAAATCATCATTCTCTGAAAAGAAAAAGAAGAATGTTTTAGTATGCAGTATCCTTTCCTCCTACGTTTTTTCTGCACCTGAAATACACCATGAAAAAAAATCTGCACAGTATTCTCACTCCCAAGAAGGAAAGACAGCAAGCCATGTCCTTGTCCCTGCCCTACCAGGAACAACATACCAACAAGTAACCTGTGCCAGGATTTATCTTCTGGGTTCTGACACCCTAGCATCCATCAGCTCTTTCAGGGCTACAAACCTTTCTCACTGAAATAATTCCAGCTAAGAGCCTTACATGGTCGCTTGTTTTCAGAGACAGCTTTCAGAAAGACACCCGTAACCACGGAATGTTACAGTACTATTTAATGCATTAAACTCCGAGGCTTAACATGGCAGTGATGAAAGAAACTTTAGTGTTAAGGATGCTTTGGGGTTTTCACTTGAGATGTGATCACTATAATACAAAAGAGTCTCTTTTCTCTTGAAGAGTAAGGATGATGGCTGAAGAGTAAATTCTGATGAAAACCTAGTAAATAAACAAAAGCCAAATGCATGGAATGTAGCTTAAATATGATGGCACCTCTAATGCACTCCCGAGAAAATGTCTCTGAAAGCAAAATCAGCAAACCAGGCAGACTTGTAGAATAGATAAAATCTTAAGTTTTACTGGTAGTACATGGATGTAACGGAACATGAACTTTAAATCCCTTTTGTAAAAAATTTGAATCTTAAATGATATTTCATAATTGTTTTGTCTTAATATCAATCTTTAAAACATAGGCTATGGAAAGTCTTCAGAAGAGAGACAACTTGTTCCTTCTTAATGGAACAGTTACAGTGTTACAGTTAAAGGACACAACTAAGAACAAAATGTCATCACAAAGAGAATAAAACTACAATTAACCAAGAGCCACAAGTTTTTTTTCATCCTTACAAAACATGTCATACAAGGAACTCAGACCATGAGGCTACAGAATCCATGATCTGCTTTCTCCTCTCTATGTTAAGGTATATAATTTAAGATTTACTATTTACCTTCTTTGTGCAGGAAACATACCAGATGCAGATGCCTGCGCAGCCACCTGCTGAGTGGCAACAAGGGCAGCAGAGGTCAATCCTGAGGTAAAGAAGAAAGGAAGGAATGTTGATGTACTTCTGCTTTTAAAGGATTTTTGGGCTCAGAGAAATGTTGAGAAGCATCTCTAAGGCAAACAGACAATAAAACCCACCATCAGAAAGTAGTGGGGTTTTAACACTGTGTAAACGGCAAATGTTTCAAGGAACAGTGCTAAGACAGCCTCCCCACTATTATCAATATGCCTTCATATAGTAAACTGAATTGTCCTTGATAGATATTTTACACTAAAATACAGCATTATTATGTATTGTATTCCTTTCCAAGTACCGCACTGAGTGATGCTAAATGGTTTGTATGAGTTCCTGAATAGGAAGCTCAGTAGAAATAACAGCAAACAAGAACAATCAAAAGTCACAGTGAATTACACAGTGAATGCCAGCTGCTCAGAATACACTACTTTAATAATAAGTTACCATTTTTACAGTTTTCCTACTGAACAAGCATAATGCATCCCAAAAGGCATATGGAATCACTGAATCAAACTGAGAAATGTCAGGACTTTTACACAAGAAAAATAACTGCTGAGGCACCAAGTGAACATAATGAATTAATGTCATTTAGCCACCAATGTGACAGCATGTACTTTGCTGCAAGGGAGGAAATCTTTTTTTTAATTCAGCTAGAGTCCAGGGTTAGAGAAAAACAGTCAAAGACTGGTGTAAAACCTAGAGAGAATGAATCATGTCTTACTGAAACTCTGGGCGCTGCATTTGCCAAAATACAAAGAGTCCTCTTTCAGACGGTCAAATTATAACAAGCTCAAACCCTTGTGACTGCAATGCCTTGTACATAAAATATGTTCAGTATAAAAAGCTTTCGTCTTTGCTACACTTCCTCCATTGCTTACACAACCCTAATTACACAAAAAGGAGGTTGTTTGGTTTGGGTTTTTTACTGCCTTTCAGCCAGTTAATGTCAATTTTCAGTACAAATCAAAACATTCACGTGAATGACAGCCTAACTGGTACATCTTTAATAATAATGTTCTAGCACCCAGCTTTGGAAACAAAACTTTGTACTTTTCAGGCATGAAGCCATGAAGCTATTAATTTGCTGTTTGTCCATGCTATGAATTTTCAAGTCTTCTTCCTAAATGTAAAGCATTTCTGATTTAACAAGGAGAAATTTAACATTTTATTCAAAACGTTTCATGTAGGCATGATGTCCAATGTCAAGGTAACAACTCCATGAGGCAAGCTAATCCAACCATTAGAAATCTTATGCTTACCTTGAAATGGGTCATATTGTCCAGGTATAAGGGGATAACCCATTCCAACATGTGTGTGATGGTGCGTATGGAGATGCCGCTGGCTGAAAGGAGAATGACGGTCTCGTTCCCTTTCTGCTTCCCGTTCACGCTCAGCTGTTGATTTTTCCACAGGCTAGTAATAAAAAGTGAAAAAAAACTAAAGCCAGAATTTTAAATAGGATGAAATCACAACAGAACCACACTTACCATTACCTGGCAACAATCTTTTAAATTCAAATGATGAAGCTGATTTTTTTCTGAAGAAGTATCTCTACTGGATTATTTGCACTTGATTCTAATTTAAAATCGGTGTTATCTGGCTAATGGAAGATCTTCCAAGCTGCTGAGATTTTTGAGGCAACACACTGCAGCTTGAAGCCACCATGATGACTTTTAGTTTTGGGCTCCCTTAAGCTTGGTGTCCTTGCCAATGCCTTAACAACCTCACTGAGCTGCTGAAAGCTGATGTAAATGAATCCTCAGCCTTCTCTAATGCACTACAGTGATCAAGCCTGCCTGAATAGCAAGAAAGCCCTTTTAAAAATAGAACTAGAGTCAGTGACTTGCTGACAATTAAAACTAGCACCGAACTTATCTTCAAGTAAAATAATAGTGTTTGCTCCAACAGAGCAACTCTGTACAAATGGGGGCTCATAACCTGCTATTTGGAAGATGTGGCTTCTTGGCAAATATAGGGAGGGGATATTACCAAATCCCACAGCCCAACTTCTGATTTCATTGTCTGTTTCCAAACAGGAGCTTCCTGTTTAACTGCAATAAACTGTGCACCAGGAGGCATCTCTGAATCTATGTTTCTGTAGGAGTCCATTCATTTAAGACAGAAAGACTCTGAGCACAGAACTACATTATATGGGTCACTTTCAGTTTATGCCACAGAAGCATCTTAACTATAAATTGCTTTTATTTTAAGCAGTACTACAAAGAATTGTAGATTGTGTGCTTCTTAAAACTATGTTCTTTACCCCTCCCCATATGTACCACACTTCAGTAACAACAGATGAAGCCTTACAACAGGAGACTTGCTGCGATACTGGTTGGCATGCTGCTGGAGCAAATCCAGTGCTTTGGACTCAGTGGTTGATTTTGCATTGATGTTCGGGCTGGTACTGACTTTCTCTGCTTCTTCTCTCCCTGACATCTTCCCATAAACTGGATAATGAAATCCTGGAGAGAGATAGGCCCCTGCAGGCAAACAATAAATACCACATCAAGTTACTGTTTTTACATTTTGGTTATATGAAGGTGGGAGGAGGGGATGCCAGGACAGAGGATAACATAAAAAATGGATCACGTGACCATTAAATGGCATCTTTGCTCTTCAATTTCTTCACCTGATTTACCCAGATGGTTATAAAGAGGGTTGAGCTGATATTCATTTCAGACATTTATGGGCTCTCCTTAAGTGAAAGGAAGAGTAACTATAATGGTTCTGACAGTAAGTGCTTAGAATATTTTTATAGGCAATAAACTATCTGTCAGTCTAACAGCAATAGCAGACTGTCAAGGGTTGAGAAAACAGTAGCTGGGAACTGTGACAGTTCATAAAAGGAACATCTTGTATTAAATCAGTTTCATCTACAGAACTTTCCCTAGTGGAAGAACAAGCAAAACAAATATCACCCATGAAGCTTCTAATTTACTCTAGCTACTAACAGAAATACTAAAATGCAGGCTTTAGTGCACTTTGAGGGTGTAAGTCTTAACTAGCGTGAAAGGCAAATTTCAGAATACATACCGGGATAGCTGTGCATTAGGACAGGAGAGACTGCGCGGTAGGCTGGATGGTTGGGATCGTACATCTGTGGATAAGGATAAGCATGCAAGTACTGGATATATGACTGATGCTGACTCATTGGTGAGGAAACAGCTACTCTAGAACCCCGAGAGTCCTTCCAATTTACAGGAGTCTTTCGATCATCACTTTTTATCTTGCTCTCATCCACTGATTGAGAGTCAGAACGCTTGACCTCTTTAGGCTCCTCTTTAATGCTTACTAATGAGACAGGAAGGTTAGGCAGGGAACTTTCCTTGTTAGGTGTTTTTCTAGGGCTGTCTTCTTTTAATTTTTTCTCACGATCAAGTTCTTCTGATTTTTGCTGATCAAGGTATTTGGGCTGATAGACATAATGATGCCATGTTCGTGAATCTGGATCCTAATATGGAGGAGAAAAAAATTTTTGTTCTGAACTTAGATGTTGAAATAAGATCATTATTGATATTTGCCATACTTCAGTTAATATATTTTTAATAGCTGTTTTAATAACGTATCCCTATTACATAGAGGAGAGGTTTGCTTGCTACAGAGTGCCTTGAGCTTAAAGTCAGATCAATACTTCCATGAAAGAGCGAGAGACTATTATCAAAATTTAATTCAATTGCTTCATCTTATATGCTTCTTCACGCCTTTAACTAGTTTAATCATGAAATACATATGCATTGTATCAAAGTTCTGAGACCATGCTATTCACAACACATTTTAATTAAAGCCGACAGAGAGATTTTCCCACTAGAGAGCAAAAAATATCCATGAACCACAAAATTTAAGCTGGCTAATGATATGCCAGAGCACTTAGATTACCTGGAACAATGAACCTGAAAAACTGATCTAGCTGGAAAGATGCTAATGCCGCCTCTGATATTACAAACATTCAGCAATCAGTGGAAATCACAAATTAAGGCAGGTTTCCTCAGCTGAGATTCTTATTTCAAGTTTGGAAAATTACACATGGGTAAATATTTACAGGATCAGGACCACATGGTTGAAAGAACATGCACAGAATACCACAAATACCTTTTTGCATACTATATTACATAGACCAGTTTATAAACACGCTATAGAATTAGGTGGGTGAATTGTTTACAAGATTGCACCAAATCAGTACTCTACTGAGCAGTAACAGGAAGACTTTTTTTTCTAATACATGATACGCAAGACCTAATTATAAACACTGTCTCCACTGACGCATACTTATGGCACATGCAACAGAAACATAAACGCGCAACTAGAGGCTTGCACAGTCTGGTTCAAATACTCATCTGAATCAGCAGAAATGTTCTCCTACTCGGGGCTATACCATCCCACTTCCTTTAGAGCTCCCTAACTCCTGCTCACCTGACCTCATCATGTCTTGAAAGACAGCCTGTAAGGGTGAAGTCTGGGATGTACTGTACACCAGAACATGAAAGCATCAAGCATTGAGGCTCTGGTTCAGAGCACAGAGACAGTCACACTGCCTCAAATGAAGGCCATGTGACATCTAGGAAGGCCAGCACGAAGCCACTGGATGAAATTCCGGTTCCACTGATGTCAATAGCAAAACTATCTCTGCCTTCAATGGAGAGAGGATTTCATCCATTGTGCAGGTCTGTAGGGGCCTGAGGTTGATTGAGGAGAGAACAGGTCACCTTGGGCTAAGATAAAGAGCTGAGCTTCAGCCAACTCTTCAAAGAAACAGCTCACCCATCTTTAGTAAATGCTAACTGTCATTCAACAAAAAAAAAAAAACTTCAAACCATGTTTCAAATCCACACTAAGTCCTCTCACAATGAAAGCCGTTTATTTTGCTTGAAATTCCTCATTTCTGAACTAAGCAAATTGTTTAGAATTTACATATAAAAGAGAAATTGAATTCTATTTTATTCATGCATGTAATCTAAAATAGTCTTCAGGTCTTAAGCCTGGTTCTGTCACCACCTTGCTAGATTTTTTTTCTTTTTTTTTTCTTTTCTTTTCTTTTCTTTTCTTTTCAAACAGCTCAACTGAAAGGTCTATTGGTCTATTCACAGACTACAGAACTCTCCAGCATCAAAAAAGGATGGCGGAGTGTGTTTGGCTGCAAAGGCAGAAGAACATAGCAGAATCAGGAACAAAATCTCAAATGACTTAAGGATAAATCAAGGTACTCCTGTTCCATTTCCTGTGATCTCACCTGTTTAAATCTTGTGGTTGGATCTACTCCTGTTTGCTTCATGGAGTCCATAACAGATTTCATCTCCACAGCCTCCTTTATGAGCTGGTGATTTTCCATTTGTTTGGCTTTGAAACTGTCAGACTGAAGCTGCTGCTGGTGATTGGAAAGGATCTGTGATTTGCTTGTCTCCTCACCTTTGTTAGGGAGTGATGACCCTATTTTATTGTTATTTTTGCTGGACTCTGGAGTTGAAGGGGCCTTTGAAATAGTGGCAGATGGAATATTCTTCTGCTTATTGTCATCCTTCCCGATCTCCTTCAAGGGAGGGTCATTCTTCCTTTCACTGTCCCTCCCAGTTTGTGCCATTTTGTGTTCTGCCAGTCTCTGGTCCTCATAGTATTTTTCATACTGCTGCCTGTAAGCAGGGTTAGAGGCCATTAAGGACTTTTGGTCCATATAGAGCCCATAGGCATACTGTCCGTAATAAAGTGACTGAGCAAGTGCAGGATGTCTTTGCGTTATTACTGACTGATGCTGTGGCTGCAAATTAGAGGAAGTGCTTTCGCTTTTCTTGGCATCTGGCAGTTCTGCCTTCTCTTTCTTTTCACCCTCTTCCTCAGCCTCTTTTTTGATCTTCAGCCCCTGTGGGGTACTGCTGTTCCCAGCTGCTGGGGCACTGACCTGTCCAGAGTGCATGTAACTTGGGGAATAATAAGGATCGTATCCATGGTGATAGGGAGAATGGGACTCTTTCGCTTGAGCCGATTTTACTGTGGTTGAAGAATGTCCTTTTACAACACCATCCTTATTAGAAATAATATCCGATGGAGAGCTGGCCTTTGACCTCATGCCCTCTGACCTGCTGTCGGAACCACCATCCTCAGCCGCATCAGAAATATCTGAGTAAGCAGGGCTGTTGGTTTTAGCGGCTGTGCTATCTGCACCATTTTGTGTCAACACATGCAGCGGCACCGTGGCAGATTGTCCATTCACCAAAGTGCTGCATTCCATCCTGGAGGCACTGCCAATGGAAGGGCTGGGCGCATTGTCTGTGAACGTGTAAACCTTATCAGCCTCAGCCTTAATACTTGCCATCCTGCTCTCTTGGGACTCTGACAGTCCATTAGCTAGCACTTCATTCTTGTTGAGATGGTCCTTTAAAAAATGTCCAGATAAGTCTTTCCCAGACCCTTTTGAATCCTCCAGTTTTCCCAGCTTAGAATCCATCTTGGGGCTTCCCATCTCCTTGCTTTCTTTGTCCTTCAGCTTTCGCTTCTCCTTTTTCTTTTTGTCTTTGAGTGATGTGAGAGCTGGGTTTACAGTGCTTGGCTCTCCCATAATTGTGGGCTTTGGTTGAATGGGTTTTAATGGAGGGCTCTTTGGTGTAGCCTGAACAACAGTAGTTGTTACAGAGGGCAGTCCCGGTATTGTCCCTGTCGTGGTGGTTGTAAAGGCTGTAGTAGGTATAGCTATTAACTGGGGAGGAGCTGGTGCTGGCGCTGGGGCAATGGGCCTGGCTGTTTTCAGTTTGGAAAGGTTTTTATCCACTTTACAATTGTTTGCTTTCTTGCCTTTATCACCCAAACTCTTCTTGTCAATTAACCCTTCAGCCTCCAATTTCGGCATTTCAGTTTGCAAATTACCATCTGTTACTGAGCAATTATCCAGTGTAGCTGCCATATTAGAAATTACCGGAAGGCTGTTCAATTCACTGTTCAGACCCTTCTTTTTGCCAGAATTCCTGCCAGTTTTGGAACTGACAACTGAACTGGGACCATTGCTGGTCAGTTCCCTTTTTCCCTTGGGGGTGCCTTGTGTAGTGATGGAGGAAGGAGAGGTCGGTGCTTTTAGCAGATCAAAGCCTGGCAAATTTGTGCTTGGCTCACTGCATTCAAGTGCCACATTACTCAATGCTTCTTCACAGTCTGAAATTTTGTCTTCATTTTCAGGCTCAAACTCCAGTTTGTTTTCTGGATCTAAATGTGCATGAGCCTGATGGTATCGTAGTCCATTAATGTGCTTGTACTTTTTGTTGCAGTTGGGGTGAGGACAGTCAATCAGCACTGGGGAAGAGCAGCCTTGGTCCAAAAAAGTAGTCTCGGTTTTCCCTTGTGGGGTGGTGGGAGTGCTTCTAGAGTTAGTACGAACACGTTTTCCAGATTTATTGTCCTCTGAACTGGAGTTCAAATCTAGCTCCATTGGAGGCTTAGTTTTCCTCTTGTTCGTGGATGAGGGGCTGGCTTTGACTTCATCCATGGCACAGTGTGGGGGTGTCCTGCGCCCACTCGAGTTAAGGCTGCCTCTCCTCCCCTTCCCATTGGCACCACCTCGATTCTTATTCTGAAGTCCTCTGGACTCTGCAAAACTCGCATCATTCCCAGGTGCAGCTGCAGCTGCAGCGGACCTTGCCCGCTTTCCCCTGCCCCGTCCTCCACGCATTTCCAGGTCACTTGTTGGTGATTCACAAAACCTGTATAAACAATAGTGGATTTCATCAGCTATGAACTGAATAAATACCAAAACAACACCACTTCCCATAAAAGAACTTTTATACATGTTAAAGGAAAGAGGTCCTTCTTCCAAATGAAAAAGTTACCGTCTCAAAGGGAAAGTCACTAAAAAAGGACAAAAATGGTAAGAACAAGACCACCTAATTAGAACAATAGAGAGAAAAATTTTCCAAACTTACTGAAACACATTTTAAAGTTAATTGCTCTCTGACTGAATCCCAAGTATTTCCCCTTCCCTCTCAAAAACACGAAACAAAAAGAAATAAAAACTCCCACTCCACATTTCAGTGTGGAACAGAGAATTACTCATTTCAGTGGTGCATGTTTTCAATTACAACCAGCTGTTTTTTATCAATGTCTGTACAGTCTCTTGACAGAGATTGTGAGTGAAAACACAGCAGAGAAAAAACAGACTTAGAATGATTGCCTACCTAGGAGGGGCCCAGTCATGCTTTGTGCAGTCCAGCAGTGTTCCCACATAAGTCTTGTTCCTCCACGTAACATTTACCACCAGGACACCTGCCAGTGAGAGAAAAAGTATTATCACAGTCAGAACAATAATTGGGGTAGGCTTTTTGTTTTGGTCTTTTTTCATTTTTTCTCTCCTTCTCCACAAAGTGAGAGATTTATTCTCATTTGCTTTCAAATGCTGTGGTCTATGCTCTTCCTCTTCTCTGGTTTCAGTGACCTCAAGTTAAAACCCATATGAAAGACGGCAAATTACAAAGAACAAGAGCATGTGTGTGCATGTGTATGTGTCTAAGAGAGTGTGTGCCTGTGTGTGTAATGAAGATGAAGCTCACAGAAGGAAATGGGTTTTGCCATGTCCTGCTGTAAAAGAGCAACACTCACCTCTTAATTTTGCTATTATTGCATGTAATTGCTTTCACTTGGCAGCCAGCCAGCATAAACTAAGCACCAGTTACAGTGTTTAAATCAGTAGGTGACTGAGGAGAATCTGCTCTGCTTTGGACAATATGATAATGATGCTTCTATTTATTTGAAATTGCATATATCCAAACACACGCACATGTGTACGCATTGAAAGTTTTGTTCAGCAGATACAGATGGAAATGTATTTTGTCTTGCTTCTTCTTCTGTGGAAAGACAGAGACTAGACATGAAATTGCAACCATATAGTAAAGCTAAGAGGAATCGCAATACAGATATATAGAAAGAGGGATTATTTAAAAAAATGTACTGTAATTTAATTGCTTTTCCATTTATGACTTTTAATAAAGGTAAATTCATCTGCCCACCTAAAGCAGACTTCTAATTTTGCTTTATTTCAATTATTCCAGTAAAATGTGTGCACGGTAAGTATATCCTAAGTAACAATAAAATACATGTGGGGGATGTAATTCAAATGTTTTCAGGTTGCCCTGAGACACTTCTTCACATAATTTATTACCATGTTTATGGACTAGTCAGCATAATGACCCCTCCAATTCATTAATTTCCACAGATAAACACAAGGTAGAGTTATTGAACCATCCATCTCTTCTCATTAGAACATACACTGAAATAAAAAAAGGATTTTACCTAATAAAGAAAGGCACAATGCAAAATGTTTGCCATTTATGAGAGGTGTGAAGACACTAACTCACAGCTGCCAGCCTTGTGACTTGTTTTTCCTCTACACTTCCCTTGTTCTAGTGTTTCTGTAACAGATATAATAATGGCATTGTGCCAAATGTTTCCACCCAGTCTTTTTGCCTTGTCTTACCGGTGCAACTTCTGATTTTGCACTAAAACAATCCCTCTCTGCTGCACCAAGGTAAAGTAAACATGCAACCAGCCGCATATTTCCTCAGGGGCTGTTCAACAGTGGGGAAGCATCTGAAGTGTTGTTAGCGGAGGCACCAGGAAGAAGGGATTTCCTGGAAACTTCTCTGTAGCAGATTTGAAAATTATTCCCCACACGGTTTTAAGGTGCCATTATGATAAGGCAATTAGAATGTTGTACACTGGGGCGAGCCTGTCTGAAGGCTGTAAGCCAACTGGCTGCTCCTGCCAGGGTCAGGGCCGGGCTCTGAGCACCAGGGAGGTTTAGGCTGAGATCTCTATGCCGGACAGCGCCTGTGGGGTGTTCTGGGCTGAAAGGCAAGTGGACCAAAGAGCCTGGTCACTGGGAAATGCCCCCTGCAGCTGAGGGCTGGGGGGTGGCTGGGTGGGCTCTGCCGGAACCACATCCCGGCTGGGAGAGGATGGGACCGGGCGCTCCCACAGAGCTTCTGCCAGTGGTGCCAAGGCGGAGGGGAGCACACGGGCCCTGGGACAGCAGGTGCCGGGTTCCACACTGTGTCTTGAGGCCTCCACACCTACTCAGCCGGGTGGCCAAAAAACTGCAGAGGAGACGCATCAGTAGATCCACGCAGTAAACACTTGTCAGTGGAAACTGGGCTTCTTGAAACAAGCAGCTCAAGGCTATGTTCCCATCTGCCACCCACACACCAGAGAGAGAGACACTGAAAAAGTGTTTCTGTGGTAACTGCTTTCCTTCCACCTTAATAGCTTGTCAGCTGTGACTCCAATAATGCTCCAAGTGGAAATCACAGGTATTTTCCATCGCTAAATTCTGTTATGTCATGCAGCACACCTCCCTGCAGCACACAGTTGCTCCTTATCCATTTACCAGTGTTTGTCCAATCTCCTCCTAAATGTACAAAGCAAGGAGGGCTTTGTGGCTTCCCACGGGGACATGATGGGAGAATTCACTGTGTCATTCATTTTTTCTGCAGCTAGTTCACCCTTATCCTTTTGTTAAAATGCAACTGTTAGGTTTTGTGTTTTTTTTAAAAAACGAGGTTATTCCTAAATAAGTCTCCATCTTTCTCAGTATTTGCAGTCCTGTCTATCTTTACATGTACTTTATTTATTTATTAATTTTTATAACAGTCCTAGGGATAGTCTGTCACCTATTAGAAGAGGGCAAAATAGAAGGCATGCAGTAGGTATAACAATAAAAACCCCTGAAATCAATACTCATTCCAGTTATTCTTAGAAGACATTCAAATAACCTTCCAGTGTAAGAAGGTCAATACTTCAAAAGCAAATACAAGTAAGTTCCTCCCTTAAAGTCAGTTACATTTAGTATCTCATTAAGTTTGTTAGTCTTAGCCAAGGCCCCAGTATGTAAGTAGGAGGGAAGATTAATCTCCATGTTGTGTCAGAATAACCGTGGCAAGGAATAAATTTTCTTTACCTAATGAACAGGACATTACTCAGCCACGGGTTAAGATTCCGCAGAACTGGCAGTGAAGGTGGGTCATTTAATCTTCTAAGATTAACACAGAAATGGGTCAAGAGAATACAAGTAACATGCGAGGTAGGACTGACCCCTAAGGAAACATGCAACTGCAGGCTTACTAGACTGAAGTACTGGAAAATGAAAATGGAGACGAGGAAGATAAGTAGTCTACACTATATACTTGGATGCGCTACTGAAGAGAAAGGATTATTCTTGCTGCACTCAGTCAAGGTGTACTACTATTGGTTTCTTTTTGATCCAAAACACCTGTCCTGGCACAGAGTTCAAGCTTGAAACAAGAACCTCTGCACTGTCTTGGAGGCAGTACAGAAACAGTACTACAGCATCTTCAGTTCACCTCTGAGTATTGCATCTGAATACACTGGGCACGCAGCCATAAATGCACTAACACTTCTCTAAGTTGTTCCAACTCCTCTTTAGAATGTGTGTGGGCTGGGGTGTAGCTCTCCGTACACTCCCTCAATCTTAGAAAGTAAGTAACCCACATACAGGATCAAACCTCACTGGGGTTGCATCAAGTCATAAGAAGTTCCTGTAATAAGACTTCCCATTATATTAGACTATACATTGGAATACACATAATGTAAAAATAATTTATTTATCATTGCCTGAGCAACACGGAAAATGCAATGACAGTCTGAAGAACCCACAGGTTTCATACTGTCTGAATACAGAGACATATTTTCACCTCAAAAAAAGCCCAAGATGCTAAACTATTTAAAGTAACCATTACTGAAGAATGGGAGAAAAATTCAGATGCTTGTAATGCAGTGTACCTGAGGGTATTGGGTAAGATTCCAATTCAGGAAACCTGGCCAAATATCTAATCCTGTTCTTACAAGGTTGGATCAAATTATAGTGAATATATTTAAACACTACATGCAAATGTTTCCTCCATCGAGTGTCAACTCATGAGTTTAACCAACTACCAGAGCACAGTTCACAAGATTTGGTTGTAACAGAGAAAAACTTATCCCAAAATGAGGGTGTAAATTTATTGATTTAATTTGGTTTATTATTCCACTTGCAAACTATGTAACTATTCACAGTTACAGTATATCTGAAATTAGCAATATCCTCCACAGTCTTCCGTGTCAATTATCCTAATTTAAACCAGCCAAGAATAAGAAAACTAAAATTTCAAAGGTTACTATCCCTGCTACTCCTTAGCTTTAAGGAGTAGACACAGTAAATGGTGAAAGTGTTATGCGCAGGAATTACAAATAGTGTCTAATACAAGAAAATGGGGTCTGTTTGAAGTTTTACAGTTCACCTGCACTACTCAGTACCAAAATCCATTACTAGCCAAGGCAGGCTCATATGCAAAAGCCTTAATATGTGCACACAGGATGTTAGCTAGTGTCCACCACTGTCAATGGAAGTCTCTCCTCTAATATCAAGGGGAATTTCATTAGCCTGTTAGGAGGAAGAAAAGATTCTGTATTTTGGTGTTTTCCTTCACAGTGCACCTACCGTCATGAGCTCTCTTTCTTTACTCATCACATTCATAACCACAATATTTATAGAAAAAAATTAGCCAGTAACAGACAGGAACATAACATATGCCTAGAGGAGCACAAAACCATTTTACATAAGCAGTTCTGATAGACATAATGTAATAATCTGTACAAAGTAACTGTCACACTTTGTACTAGGTTTTTATTATGGAATGAAAGATCACATGTCACCAAAGTGATTTGTAATAAAATGATTTTCAGAAATCTACAGAAAGCACTTATTTTACAAGTTGTGTGGATGCAATGTATCTGTTCTCTTTCCTTTCTCATCCCTTCCTGCTTTTCAGTGACTGCATAACAAAGAAAGACCAGAACTAAAATTAGCTATGTACTATTAACTAAATTTATAGAATTAAATATGACATCACAAATCAGAAATTAACTACATAAATTTGTTGTTCACTATTTGAAAAAAAGACCCATGCTCTTTTAACATCAGCCTAACAAATGCAGATGTGCTATTTTGACATAAAAACATCATAATCACAAGGCATCTTCAGTACCAAACCAGGGTACCATTCATGTTGACTACCTTGACACTGCACTCCTAGCAGCCACATCAAGCTTGTAAGGATCTACTCAAATCTAACAGGATACACTCTTGCAGATGTTCCTTAATCTAAAGAACAAAAGACTGAAGGATCCAGTCTAAACCAGATACTAATCCTTTTGCTTTCTTGTCTCTGTTTTCTGCAATGAACATAAGCCAAGAATTTTTATGCTTTGTATTCAAAACTTTGAAAATAAGATCATGTGATTAGGAATCAAATTATCACATTAACATCTTAATTAATATCTTAAATGCAGGACCCAGTTTTTGAAAATACTGGTTTTAGAAAATAAACACATTGAATTTCCAATATAAGTAGACATTACTCAGTCAGACTGGAAAGCCTTACTTAATATTTACAGTATAGGCTGCTTTTGTGTTCAGATCACAGTAACTGATACGAAATTCTGGTTTAGTTCAAGCTGATTATTTTCCCAGAAAACTCTAAAGACCTGAATGGGTGAATGAGTATGCCTTCATTTTTGTAAAACTAGCTGTTCCCTCTGTTCTTGGCAGAAAATCTGTCCAACAGTATCTCCAAAATTCTGCTGAAAGCAGATCTGCACAAAGTCTTTCTGAACATTTCTGTAACTGACTTGTTGAAGGATATTTAAATGATCTTCTACAACTAGGAATCATTTGTTTGCTTTTCAGTCACCAAAACTCACTCACGTTTAAAAAGTCACATAAATCACTTATGTTTAAACATAAATGGAGTCCTACTTGCTCAAAATTCCCATTCGGGTAGCAGTTCTGCCTACTGCCCTTACTATTCTGAGTATCATTTTAAGACAACTTTTGCTGATGCCAGGGGAAGATCTACCAAAGTATACTATGCTTTGTAGTAATTTTTATAAAATTAATTCTTTAAAAGTTTAATATGACAAATTATTGTAGCAATATTCCTGTGGCATAGCAGCTCTTCAAGGTTGAGATGCAATTCACAGTACTAAGAAGGTATCACATCATCAATTAACAGAATATCACAGCAAAATCAGTTCCTCGTATCTTTATGATCAGTGAATTTACAAATTTGTTTGCAAACCAAATTCCATTTGCCTTTTGGTCCAGCCTTGACAAGTACAAATAATACAGACATGCCTGGGATAACCAGACTATGGCACATCTGTCATCAGTGAGTACACTGCCCCATGGATTAAAAACATTTTATTCTGAATCTGGCATTGCAAATTTTTTAATCCCACATATATCTATTTAACATCACTGTTCTAACAGTAACTACAAGTATATGTAGTGCAAAAAGCCTCAAGATGAAAATCTATAATCTTGGGATTATCTCAAGCTTTTTCATTGTCATCGTCTTAGTAAAAGCCATGTAACTCATTTGCCCTACAATATCCATCACATCATCATCAATCCCAGATCCACATATACACCTGCAATTCATCCAGGCATAAAAAACACAGAACAATGTTTATATTAGACTTGCAATGCAAGTGGCTTATTTCTCCCTGATTGCTTCCATCAAGAAGGTAATCTAAAATTAACAGTAAATATTCTGCCTGTAAAGTCAAGTCTTCTACACTGAATACTGATCTGGTAGACATACAATTTATTTACTATAATCACACTCTCTTGGCACAAGAACTTAACTACATCTACAGCAGGTGCACATGTAACAGACATCAACATCAGCAAGCCTGAGAATGTAATGACTGTCAGGTGGCCTGGAAACGCAAGACTGGTGGGGTTTTTTTTTTGCTTTTGTTGGTGGGGCTTTTAAGAGCCCTAGCGCTGCACTGAATGTTTGAAAAGTCACTTTAACCACATCCTGTAATCAAACCATCTGGAGTACAGATCTGCAATTAGTCATCCTGGGCACTGGACTTTATCTGAACAAATGTATAGCAATGAAGCTGAGAAGATTGGACAGCATTAACAAAAAAGAAGCATAATGAAATACTGCTGGTACAGTCATAAACCTTTGAGATGCTTAGCTATGGTGTTAACTTAGTACTTTATGAAAGCATAGTAAGCTTTAAGGTTAAAGGGCTGAAAGGCTAAAACCTGTTATTATAGTTAATGTTGCCCTGCTGGTGGCCCAAGCAACCTGGCATTACGCTAACCAGATAAACTACAGCAGTTTCTTCAACAGCTTAACAAATTTAGTTCATATCCATGTGATTTCCATTAAGTTCTGAGTAATGTCAACCTAAATTTCATGGATGCTTTATTCAAATGGCATGCCCTTTCTTTCTACCTTCATTATGAAGTCATCAGTGTAGTATCTTTAGAATAGCAACAACTACCCTAGCTTGAAAAAGCATGTATTATATCTTTAACGATACACAACAAAAACACATATTCCCTAGGCTTGCATTGCATGCTTCCATTTGCATTCTTTGCAGAAAAAAAAAAAGCAGCAATTACACAGTGAGGACTACCTCTTGAAGCCATGGAGTTTGGTCATCAATGAGACAACTTTTTCATCACACTTAATAATAACAGATGTAATATATTTTCTTAATCTAGAGGTTTATCCCAGAGCATATAGAATAATAAACACTGAAATAACTGAAGAAGGCCTGTTTCCCCATGAGCCCACATGCTTAACACACAAAAGAACACACAGCCACTTCCATCACTGTCGCGTCTCCCACAGCCTTTGTTCTGAAGCCTGATGAGCTGTATTGATTTGGGAAAAACATTGAGCTGCTTGGAAAACTAGACTCTAGCTTATTCACCACCATCTATTTCTCATGAAGACAGTTGGTCAATATTCAGTTGAATGGTCAGGTAAAAGAAGCTCTGGGGTTTTTTTTTTCTTTTTCTTTCCTCCCTACTAACATTATCCTTTTCCAGTTTTACTATAAAATAAAACAGCATGTTAGGAAGACTTGTTGCTGAGTGCGAGCTGAAATGGTAGTGCCTCTGGACAAAGCTATGACTGAAACACTAAAGACAGGGCAGCATCTAATCAAAGACCTTATGTCCCCTATCAGTTATAATAACAATGCCACTATAATTTTTTCAGTGTGTGTTCCTTCTAAAGAGAGTCTGCCTAACAAATAACCAATAAGCAAGATCTAAATGCAAATGGAGAGCTGAAAGAAAAACAAATGGACCTAATCAAATACAAGGCTAAATTTTACACTCATTAAAAGACCAATAAAAGACTCAATGAAAACTGGGTAATACCCCAAAAAGTACATCAGATTGGGTGCCAAATGGCCTGTAGGTTTATCCACAACTGAATAATTCTACTATGAGCTAATAGTTCTAATATGAGCTACTTAGAACAGTGATCTTGAAAACTATGAAGCCACAGTGACCAACATGATTTTCTCCTGTCAGATTCACATGAAAGTGATGAGATTTTGACAGGACTAGGAAAACTTTTCGATAAATTGCTGTTACACCTCTTGAATGTCAGACCACATGTTTGCAGTGTTTACAGGAAAATGTTCAACTTATGTTATTATAAACTAACCATAGGTTTCTGACCTCCAGGGTACAGCTAAAGATTTGTTTTTGTACAAACCTTACCTTTTCTTTGGCCAGAGTAACTACTGAAGCTTAAGAATAAAATTGCAGTCTTACTTTATTTCGGCTGATACTAAAAATGCAAGTTGGAAATCATTTAACATCTGTGTGTTCTGAAGAAAACCAAATCTGTTTCAGAAATAAGGTATTTTGTTTCCTAGCAGATTTTCTGCTCTTTTACTTCAGTAATCATAACTGTGATTCACATAGCCCGACACTAAAAAATGTCACATAGTCTCGATTTTAGCAGAAGGAAATGCTGTTTTGTAATCCCCTGAATTTCCTACTCACTCCTCAAGGAGTGTTATTTCAGCTTCCATATCACTGCCTTGTGGAACACAGGGGCACTCTTCTGCCTTCTACTAGAGTGAAAGAAAAAGAAGCCCCACAATCCACTGCCTTTGCTTGTACTCTAGGAACATACGTCACTTGAGATAAGCAACAGAACACAGGGTTTTTCCACTCATCTGTCAACACTCATTTCCTGCAGTTTATATTAATTACAGGATCTGTTCAGCTAGTTATTTCTCTCCAAAACTCTTTTACCCTTAAAAGCAAGTAAACAGCAAAGCAAAACAAGACTTGAATGTAGGGAAAAGCACTATTATTTAAATATGAGACGTAAGACCAAAAAGGGGAAAACCAAAACCCTTTCTTCTCACCCTAACACGCAATCGGGAGTTCCTTTAATAATTATCTGCCTTGTTTCTATTCTTCATCTCAGACACCAAACCACAGAAATACTGTTCTCATCAGCAGACTGTTTAGAAACAGCTGCAGAACAGGGAAGCTTGTATAAATTTATGTGTGTGTGTATCTCTCTATCCAAAAAAAAAACCAAACCACTTAAGGAGCTCATACATTTTTGTTTTTCTTCCTAAGCTATTAGGACATGTCAGTAGAAGTTCATGTTCCAGCTCTTAACTCTACTACTGCAGGAACAATACACTTGGAGAGTAAAAATCAAGCAAATAACACATGACAAAATGGACCTATAAACCTTCAGGTGTCTTTGGCAATCAGTTCCACAGTGGTCTACATCCTGATAAAGAGCTGACAGGTGTAAACAGTGGTATAATTATTTATCAAACAGTAGAGCAGCTAATGAAACATAATGGAATGGAAGACAGAAAATAAATAATTTGTGGAAAAGAAACAGCATGGATAAAGAAACAATTCCAAGCCCAAACCATGAAAATGCTTCCAAATCTGTAGACTGCAGATACCAGAATTGCAGCTGAGACAGGCAGACATTTCTGCTCAACCTCAAAGAGCTGCTGCTGATCCATGTGCCTCACTGGGATTGAGAAGCAATGCCTCTTATAAATTATGACGCTTTATTTAAAGTCAAAGCATTTATTTGCTCTTGTGTCAGCTCTGGATCCTTTTCATCTCTAGCTACTGGGTCCAAGGGAGAACACACTCCTGTAGCTCTGCTGGCAGCCAGCTGTGGCCTCAGTAAATCATGAAGCCTCCTAACAAGCCATTCTTTGCAAACACCAACTGCAGTTGCTATACATGATAACTTCTCTATTATTCCACTCACTGGAATTTAAAATAGCAATTTAAAGCAGTGGCTGAAAACAGTGAAATATACTGAACTTCATTTTACATCTCTCTTTCTCTCTCTCTCTGCGTTAAGCTTCGGTTACTTCATGAAGACTTCATTGCCCTTGGCATGGGAAAACGGTAAGTAAACACTAAGAAAGACAGACCCATGACAAAGGGAAGGGAAAAAAAATCATACGGTATTTTCTTTTACAAAAGTCCCTCAGGATTGCTTAGTATAGCTAAGAGGAGACAAATACCTCTTCTTTCATTCACTTTGTGGGACTTGCAGGGACACATCTTTCATGTTTGTGGAAGTAAACTCTATGAAGATCTTAATACAGTAATCACAGAATCATAGAATGGTTTGGGTTGGAAGGGACCTTTAAAGATCACATTGAGTTCCAACCCCCCTGCCCTCCCACTAGATCAAGTTGCTCAAAGCCTCATCCAGCCTGGCCTTGAACACCTCCAGGGATGGGGCATCCACAGCTTCTCTGGGCAACCTGTTCCAGTGCCTCACCACCCTCACAGGAAAACATTTCTTCCTAATATCTAATCTTAATCTACCCTTTCTCATCTTAAAACCTTTACTCCTCATCCTACTGCTACACTCCCTGACAGAGTGCCTCCCCATCTCTCCTGTAGCCCCCTTTAGGTACTAGAAGGCTGCTATAAGGCTCCCCTAGAGCCTTCTCTTCTCCAGGCTGAACAACCCCAACTCTCTCAGCCTGTCCTCATAGGGGAGGTGCTCCAGCCCTCTGATCATCTTTGTGGCCCTCCTCTGGACTTGCTCCAAGCATGAAACTTCACAGTAAAATACAAAAAGCTAAAAGTGGTGTATTGTCAAGCATGGGATGTACATTAGCATCCTATGAATACTGCAACTGTAAATGAGTTCTGTCTCTTCTACCTCTTTCCCACCCATGCACCAAAAAGGAATTGATTAAGTACAGTATGGTGAGGCCCACCACTCCATTTTTTCCTGTTTCTAGGAAAAGCTGATCAAGAGCCTTTACACATGCGAGGCTCTTCTTCCTATACAATTGCTTCAGTTCAGTGAGGCTCTTCTTCCTATACAATTGCTTCAATTCAGTATTTGGAGTAACCTTATTTTTAACAGATAAAAAATAAAACTATGCTTGAAATGCCACTTTCTAGATTCGAAAACCACAAAACAAATACAATGCATTGCCAAGGCTAAATGCTACATAACTTTTACAGCTCTTATCCCACAAACTAGTTCTTTTCTCTTAAAAAATAGTAAGCAGTACTGTCCTTCCTATTATTAAATTCTTGTATTTTCATGGCAAAAAATCTGCCCAGAACAGTTACAGGTATTTCAGTAACACACTTAAGATACAAGTTTTGTTTTGTAAACAAGCCTAATGAATTATGACAAATTGTGTTCTCCTTGAGCAGAAGAAAGGTAAAAGGGCTTTTGTTAGCACTACTGAAGCAAAGTACTAATTGTTCTGGGACAGAACAAAAGTGAGCTACTTATCGACTAACCAACTTCAATAGGTGTCAGAGTTCTGTAGAGCAGTTAACTGTGATTTTCTTTCCTCTGTTTTCAATTACCTCCCAGGTGGGTAAACTAGTAAATCATCTAGTTAACCAGTTGGCTTATTCCAACTGTTCCTCAATTCTGATGCAATGCAAGGACAGGCCACCAGCAAACTGTTTTCCCACTAGCAATCAGTACACTTTGTGATGGGCTTCCCTTCTCTTGACAGCAACTGGTTGGACAATTTTCCTGTTGTGTTCTTGTGCAAGCTGTCCCAATTTCTCTGCTCATTAATAACAGCCAGGCTAGTTTTCCCTGACTTGCTGTGATCTATGCCGCTACTAGAACTTCTCTTGACTTTTTCATGCATTAGAGCTGATAAACCTTTGAACCTGATAGGTTTAGAACCAAACTATTTAGCCACTGAGGACAGACCAGTGTTGCATAAAATGTGAATAAAATCCTAGGGTTCTAGGAATCCTAATGTAATCAGCTAAAAATATCTTCATTTCTTTTGGCAATGAAACATCCCTCAAAGGATCGTCATAGGCATGCCCTCCCTCATTACGGTACAACCAACATGATGACACAAACACATGTTTCAATATTAGGAAACTATTTTCCCATGTCACTAAAAGAAGAAAAGAGGCTGGACCTTCAGACAGGACTTAATTCTTTCCTTGGTCAGACAAACAATATCAAGATACAGCTTGCTTTACTCCAGAATCTACACACAAATTTCTGTATAAATTATAGACTGCACTTTGGCCTCATCTGAAATGTTGGCCCCTGAGGCTGATAAGCTCTGACCCCAGGTGGCACATCCAGCCCTCTCACAAGAGACAGGAACATTATTGCTTTGCACCGAGGCTGCAGCCAGAGAGCCAATCAATCAAACCCCCTGTCAGCTTTTACAGCCTCCTCACATTAAGCCTAAATCAAACTCCATGGCTCCTATTGTTCACATTATTCTTTTTTCCTCTGCTCTGATGAAGTTAGGGCAAGTCCAAGGCTTCAATGAGAAAGAAAGGCTATTATGAGAAGCTCACAGTTTATCGACTCTGAGCTGTACAACAATGGCCCAAATGCCTTTTCTCTGAAAGTAACACATTCCTAATTGCTAATAACCATCAGTAACAAAGATCAGCTCTTAGACACATACTTTTCATGAAAGGTGTAACATTCAAACAGCTAGACTCATCATCTTTACATACAAAAAAAGATTTCCTAAGATAATTGTATGCACACCAAGAATGATAATCTTTCAGTCACACAGAACTGTCATACAAATATTGGTATGTTCTATAGTATTTCAAGATCAATATCACATTGTGCTCAAAATGGAAAAACACTTTCAGAACTAATCATTATGTCATTATTTTTCCCTAGTGTTCTCCTGAGATTTGAAGAGCATTTAAGTGGGACTCCTACATGTCTGACACAGAAGAATACTGACTTGTCTTTGAAAACATTCACTCTTAATTATTACTATTATTTTTAAACAACTGTGTATCACTTCAGTTGCATGCATAAATGTTACTACCACCAACAGGCAATTTACAGAGTCATAATGTGCTGTCACTAAGTGCACAGGAACCTCTTTTTGTGTTAAGAACTTCAATATTGCATAACATGACTACATTTTACAGTTGACAAAGCCCTCTATGCCTTTTTCCTATTTATCAAGGAACCAAAAAAGAAAAAAAAAAAAGGAAAGCAGTTTCTTAAGGATTTGTTTTGATAGGAATGGAACTTGGGATCAATTAGCAGAAACTAACTGCAGTAGCTCCAGAGATCAGTTTCCCTGGATACTGAAGACACAGAGGGAAGAGAATGGCTCTTCTCTTTCCTTCTTTCTTCCTTCCTTCCTTTCCTCCCTCTTTTCATTCTTTCCTTCCTTCCTTTCTCTCTCCCTCTCTCTTTCTTTCTCTCTTTCTCCCTCTTTTCGTTCTCTCTTTTTTTCTCCCTTTCTCTCTTTCTCTCTCTGTCTTCCTCCCCCTCTCTCTCTCTCAATTAACTTAGCTGTAGCTTTAGATTCTTCTGCCATGATAACTTCAACTTTTAGGAAATTATTATCTCACTTTAAATTACAGAACAGAAATTGATAGCCCTAAGTGAATATTTATTTACTTTCTTAAACCTGAATATCAGTACTAAGACAGTGAGAGGTACTTTCAACTTAACTATTTCATCCACATATTTGTTCATGCACTGTTCACAACTTGACTGAAATGGTAAGAGATTCAGAGAGTTTCTGGGAAGGTGCTAGCTGAAAGAACAGCAGCTTCCTTCTGCTAAATCCCCTGACAGAGCAGCTTGCCTTTTCAGCTGTCATTCAGTCCAATGTGGCTTTTCATACAAAACCAGAGGCGATCAAGTGCAGACTAAAAGCTCGTTTCAAATGAAGGACTCCCCTCCCTCCCTGGCTTTCAGCTGAAAGCATATCTGCACCCTGTAGAATGAGAAGAACCCATGATTTGTACACCATCAAATACCTTCTTTTCAGATTCTACTGAAGATGAAGTGTCACAGTTACTTAGGTGGACACCTGAATAAATAGAGCAGTAAGCACTGGTAGTGCTGGAGTAGTATAATAATTAAAAATACAGAAGGCCTTTCAACTTATTTATGTAGCTACTGTGGATCAAACAGTCACAGTGTTAGTAACTCAAGTCTTTTCCTTATGAATATTATTTCCTCTCTTAAAAATAGTAACAATGCACACAACATTACATTTCTTGTTCCAACAGAGACATAAAACATGGCTGAGAAAAACTGGCAAATCAGTGTGAAAAGGCAAGCACTGCAGCACCCTGGAATGTACACTTGCAGTGTACAAGGATTCCTGTTTACAGTACTGTCAATTAGCTCTCACTCACAGGCACTGCATTCAGCTTGAGCATTTTTTTAAAGGGAAATAAATGTAATGGTATTCTTGTCAACTTACAAAGCTGAGAAGTAATGCTGCTATATTTAGCCTAAATGCTGTTTTTCATGGGTGCTCTGTAGGATGAATGATATCTGATTTACGAAAATGACAGTAATTTTGCTGAGCTTTTCAAAATCAACACCCATTTTAGCCGAACAAAACAAGAGGCTGCTGAAGCACATTTGTCTTTCTGATGATGTATATTCACTAAGTACAGCCCATAACCCACCTACTCACAGCAGCTTCAGGCAGCTAGCCTAACCCACAGATCCTTGCAATTTAATGAATGGTCCTATCCAACAAATCTTTTACCAATAGCCTGCCAGTAGTTATTCTTTCAGACTCCAGGCCCAAAAGAGAAATTTGTCATTGCTCAAATAAATTTTACAGATGTAACAGATAAAGGCAATAAAGAAAACAGGGCTTTTATAAAACAAAATCGACAGGGCAGAAAGCTGTTCCTCTAGACTGTGCGCAGGCGCACTGGGCTTCTGTGTACCTAAGGGAAATAGACAATGAAGGTCAGGAAGCATGAAATGACAGCCTTCTTTGCTTTTCAAGGAACGTAAATTTTGTTCACACAACGTAAATCTCAAAGTCATGGTTTTCAATCTGCATGCGTGATCACACGAAATTGATTTCAAGGAGATTTGGAAGCATTTAACTCATTGCCCAGAGATGCAAATCCCATCTTGTACAATCATTATTGTAAAAATAAAGGAAAAAAAAAGGGTGGCATTTCAAGGGCTCTGTCTATACATTTTCATTTTTCAGATAGTCACAGCTCATTAAGCTTCCGTTTCAAATACGGACCTTTCTCTATTGAAGCACCCAAATAAAGCTGTGTATGTTCCATATGTTTTAGGGCAGCTTAAAATGCCTGATGAATAACATAGCTTAAATGAAAGACATTCTTGAATATGTTTGCCTCAATATAACACACCCATGCTTATGTTCCTCCCTAAACGAGCAGGAAAACATTGTTCAAATGCTTCAGTAAACATGACAGCAGCCCTAATGTGCATGCAGTGCTGAAAAGTTTTTGGAAATGCATAAAAACATTTCTTGACTTTGGCATGCCTGCTGTATCTCACAGTGGTTTTCTTACAGTTCGATACCTCCTTCTTGATATTTCACTGCTTATCACAAAACCAATCAAGTTGAAAAACTGTTGTTGTTTAATTAAGAAATCCCAAACCACAGATTATTAAGCATGGTGTGTCAAGTTAATACATGACAGTATTAAAATATCTTCGAAGTGCAGCCTTTTCTAACAGAAAACAGATCTATTCTTGAACACAGATGAGCTTCCCCTGTGTCAATAAACACTGACTCTGTTTAAAACACAGAGGAAACTGGTTAATTTCTATCTCAATAAAATTTATGAAGCAATAAAAACTTTGTAGTACAAGCTGTGTGGTTTGTTTCACTTCCTTGTCACATGAATTAATGAGGAAAATTCTTCCCTTCATTGTGTTACGGAGACTCATGCTGGAGAGGGCACTGTACACTGACCAAAAGCCCTGAGAACCTAATTCTGATTTTGAGCCCTCCCCCACAATTTCTGTGAAGTTTGGCAAGGAACATTTTAATTTCCCATCTTTGTGATGACAGTGTTTCCGAACTTGATCACCACTACACTGTGAATTGGGCTTACTAATATAGTGTAACCAATGGGGAAAAAAAAAGAAAGAAATGGCATATCTGAATTAGGGTAGCTGTCACCTCACCAGATCATACTAGTGTAACCTTTAATCCTCTATTTCTGATGCTGAAGATGTCAGCTAATTTAAATTTCTGCAACCCCTGAATAGGAGCAAAAGGGAGGGAGGGGAAAATGTACCGAATGTCTGAAAATACATGCCTTCAACAGCAAGAGCAGCAAAGACTGATAAAGGCTTTACACATAATATTTAGGCAGATTAAGTACAACTCTTCATTGCATGTTTTATTGTCATTTATGTTTTCTCTAACCACATGAAGAAAGCTGCTTCTGACAGGCCACAAAAGCAAGGCTTCTGGGAGTGTTTTCTTCATTCTCTTCAAATCCTCCAATGCATTAATTTCCTGACCTCTCTCCTAATTTAAAACTACAGCTCACTCCTTACATGATCATCCTTGTCAGAACAACTTCTGCTAGGACAGCAGCTAATCCACTACAGCTAATGGTTTCTGTCAGGAAGGAAGGAAGTGAAATGATGCCATCATCATAATACATGGGATAATCTATGTAGCTCATGTGGACCTCCCTTTTCATGAAGTACCAGAGTGATGTATCAAACCAATAGGAAATCTAGCTCCCTCAGTTCTAATGTGTGAATTTGATTCCATTTAGCAAATGCATTTTCTCTTACACTTGTGGAAATTGTGGGGGTTCACTGGGATGGATATTCACCCTCCTGTAAACCTGCGAGACAACTGCGTGGAGAGACTGCTCTTTCGCTCTTGGTCCTCCACACTATTTGTATAGTTATTATATCTTAACTCACCTACCTGCCTTATAAAAATTAGTGTGTGTCTAAGGATGCAAGATCACCTGAAGATGACCATGTGAAACTATAAAAGTAATTAGCAAAAAACCCACTGTACTTTTCTCTCTCTTGCACTTTTTATGCCATATTCACCAGCAGATTAAGACTGCTTAGAGGGAAGGATGGAGCAGAATCACACAGAATCAGGGCATTCCATCAGGAAAAGAAGGCAGCACTGACAGATGAAAGGTACCAGTGGGGAAAAGGTCAGACCTCCATACGTCTCTACCCATGGGTTCCTGTTGATGGACCACATCTCTGAGCAGTAGACAACCAAATGCAGTAACAACAGATCCCAAAACAAGAAGTTTGTAACACTTCAGGAAGGCGTGAAAGGAATGACAGTTTTCTGTGTTTCTCAAATCTTTGGCAGAAGTCTCTATCTTCACCCAGAAGGCAGCTGAGGCTGTGGCACCTTCTCCTCACAGTTTTGCTGTGTTCAGAGGTTCTACCAATGATCTTTTGGTATTTTAGTCAACTAGTTACTTAGATTACAGAGGCTGGTTTTCTTTCTCATGGCCCCTCCTCTACGACAAAGACACAGAAGAGTACTAGAGATCAAGATAAGACTATAAATTTGTTTTAACTGTTAAAGGACACAAGAACATAGGTCTTTCTGCCTCTTCTGGGAAGTGAACAAAACTAGGACCTTTGTCCATTGGAAAGGGGATGTTTTCTCCTGGAAGACCTTTCCTATTCTGGTTGAAGAGCTTCTGCAAATGTAATTTTGAGAAAGAAATGTTAAAATTACCTTTGAAAATCCACAGAAGGGGGACACGTTGCTTTTGAACCAACAAACCCAGTGGAGATGTGAGGACTGTTGATTTAATAACAGGAATTGATACATTCTTCTTAACAAAGACCTGAAACCCCCTAAAATAGCTACCAGACTACTCAAAAAGAGAGTAAACTAGGTTTTTAATGAACATCCATGGAAAATATTTGTAGAGGCTATGTCTGTTTTACTTCACCATTGTACTGACAGCCCAGACCCAGTTAGTATCTTATTTACAAGAAGCCACCTTTTTCTTTGCAGAATACAAAGCACTATCAGAAACAACCTCTTTTAGTAGGAAGCCTTTTGGGATATGCAGAAAGAAAGGCTGCTTCATGAACTGAAACAGATTCCAAGGAAGAAGGCTTGAGGATACAGAAGAACTACACCAAAGGAAACCCACATCAGGTTTCTGTGGTCTCTTTCCAGCTGACAGATTGGTAGGCTGGTGGAAAGCTGCTACTTTTACCCCTTCAGCTGAAGGTTTTGGAAACTGAAGGGACACTATGGAAGTAATTATTGGGCAAAGATTCCCTGTTGTCCAACAGACCCATTCTAACTTTCCTAAGTGTTGCAAACTCATTTTACTTTTTGCTTGTCTCCTCTGAAAAGGTCTTTTCCTGTCTTGATAAAACTTCATAGTGACTGAGAACTATTTCTGAGAACACCAAGCATTTGGTCCATCAGAAATGCAAACTTGACCAAAGAGTTCATAAACACTATTAATATAGACATTTTGTTTACACTGATAGGACCCTGAAGGTATAAGCACACTTGTGAAACAATTTGTATTTCCTAAACAGTGATGAATTTAACAACTGTTCCTTTCAAGATGTTTCTGTTTTTTCTGAAAATAAAATTTTGTATTATATTTAATCACCTCAGTGCAAAAACATGACTCAGTACTTCAGATGACAAATGGCAAATCTGGCAAACTTGAAAAACCAGGAAGTGGAACTAAAACTTCGTTAAACCAAAAGACTGCAGGTGATTCTTTCAGTAGCTAGCCTTTAAGGTAGTTCAGAACTTATTCTGTGCAAAATAGCAGCCCTTGAGTTTATTTAAAGTACTTTTAAATTTCACAGATCAACACCCACTGTTCTAGAAAAATTTAAACATAGTTTTGTCTCGAATATGTCTGTCTTTAGGGGTTAAATATATCCCTTTCAGTACATTTGGGAATTGCTGAAAAGGAGCTGATAGACATCTATGGACAGGAGGCTTTATCTGACAGGAGACTATCAGAAACAGGACACTATCAGAGAATAGAAAGATAATTTATTCTCTCCAAAGTATTTCACATCCACATAATTAACAGTCCCTTGGTAGTCAAGGCAGAATGCTTCCAAAAATATTTCAGTCAATTTTGATCTTTGTTTTTGAAAGCAAAGGGACTGCATATAGAACCTTCCAAACTGCTCTGGATTTCAGATATTCTCAATGATAGCTGCTGCATACACAATGAATGAATTTGTGTCTAGATAAAACTGCTTTAAACCTATTTTTCTGATTCTACATCTCACCTGTGCTGTATAGAGAAAGTAGCAGGCACAATCAAAATTTAGATTGTTATTGGCTGAAGATGCCCTTTCTTCAAGGCCTTCCCAATTAGTAAACTATCTACAGAAAATACGTTCAGAGAAGTGTGGGGTTTTCTTGTTGTCCATGAGAAAACACCTCTTTCTTTTAGAGATTCTAGACAGAGAGAAATGTAATGTATTTGCAAGCCACTTGCTCACTGGCCAAAAAGTTCATGGTTAAATAATCAAATGGGCAAGGACTGTTCTTTGACAAAACCTGACCAACACAGAAATTCATATGAGATACATAGACTTCATAAAACTTCAGGAGTGCAAGGGAAGACTGCAGAAAGAATCCAGATGAACGATCAATCAAAGAGAACATTGTTGGTAAAGCTCATTATTACTCTTTCTCTGTCACAGGAAAGTCATCTGTAGGGAAAACAACACACAACTAGGAAAATCTAAAACACTAGTACTGATAGGTGGTAGGAACTAATAAGGAAAGAATTAGAAAAGTGGAAAGACCAAGTGTGAAGTTCTGTCTATGGCTGCCTGCCAACTGTCTTAAAGATGCCATAAATAAAATATACCTGGACACACCTTTGAGACCTTGAAGAGATTTTTTTTCCTCTCTCCAAGCAAAACTCAGCATCTAATCAATACACCTCAAAGAAACAAATGCACAAAAGTGCTAATACATATTTACTGCTGGAAAAAATATTCCACTGAAAAACTGAAGGAGAAGAGCAGTGTATCTTTATTACTCTCAAAAGTGAAACCAACAGCTGTCCTCACAGAAGGAAGTTTAGTGTTATTTATGTGCCTCACTCAGACTCAAAGGTATTCTTGGATCTCAATATCAGTGTGTCCTGGGTTAAGCTGAAATAGAGTTAACTTTCTTCATAGTAGCTACTGAGAGGCTTTGTTTTGGATTTGTGCTAAAAAAACAAGCTGGTAACATACTGATGTTTGTAGTTGTTGCCAGGACAGCCCAAGGTCTTTCAGCTTCTCTGCTGTCCCAGACAGGAGAACCTGGGAGGGAGCAGAGCCCAATTACTAGCCTAGGATTAGATTTTAGGTTCGGGATTGAGACCCAAATTGGTCAATAATCTATTCCATAACATGCACGTCATGCCCATTGTATAAGTGAGGGCCCTCCAGAAACTCATGCCTTTTTGTTCTGGACCCCTTTTGCTCTGGGTCATCTTGCTCCAGGTGGTCCCTCTCCCAAGGCCTTCTCCCTCCCCCTTGATCAGTTCCCAGTCTGGGACACTCTGGCTGTTATCTCCGTTCCAGGAGTGCAGTTTCGGGACTCCCCCTGCTCTGGGATTGTTAGCTGGGAACGGGCTGAGCCTTGGTCATCAGGTGGGGGGGCAGTATCACTGTGTATCACTCATTTGTATATTTGTATATACCATTATTTTCAATATTATTGTAGTTTAGTTATTAAATTGTTCTTATCTCAACCCACGAGTCCTTTTTTTCCCTGTATCCCTTTAATTGTCTCACTCACCCTCAGAACGGGGGAGGGTGAGGGAAGGGGTTTTGTGGGGTTGGCTCCCAGCCAAGGGTAAACCCATCACACTCTCCTATGTTTATAACACTGTCTTCCCTCATTCCTCATAAAATAGCTTTAAAAGATTACATTACAGAAAAGCAAAGGTTACTGGACAAACATCCTTGAAAATTATGAAATATTTACTAGCTAGGTATTGGCATGAAACCTTAAAGCTTAAGCCAAACACAGGGGTAACTTTCCAGCAAAGAGTATCTGCACATTCTCCTCTTTTCCTTCAGCTCTATAGATTCAGCAGTTGGTGTCTTCATTACTAGTCTGTCCATAGAGAATTGTTCTCTGTTCCGTATTTGGTTCTCATGAGACTTTGATTAATAGCTGTCTGTTATAATTTATATATAACCTTGGTTTAGGCAGCACAAGTTCCTTTTTACTGCCATTTTTAAATATTTCACTAATGCTGTTCAACTAATTTTAAATCTAAGAAAAAATAAAGACAGTAACACATTGGGTCCTAATGTCCTAGGAAATCCCTGTGTGAGAAAGAAAAAAGCAACCAAATCAATTCTGAACTATCTTGCTCTTAGAAACACTGAACTATATAGCTGACAGGACCTCAATAAGTTGTCCAGTCCACCCCCCCTACTTCTGAAGCAGTATCAGCATCTATCCTGAAAAATGTTTGCATAGATTTTCCTCTAACAGAAGACAACGTCCACAAACTGGTAGACAAGCTACTCCACAGACTCATTACCCTTGCTGTTACAAATGCTTTTCTAATGTCTCACTTGAATCTCTCGTACCACAACTTAAGATCATTATTTCCTGTCCTTTCTGCCAGGGTCACAAAGAACAGACCAACCTGTGATAACAAGATTTCATCTGACTTAATACCCTCCCCAAACCAATGAAGCAAAAAACCCCAGAGAACAAACAAACAAACAAATCCTAAATAAATAATTTATTTCAGTATTGTGATGTATTATCTAACCTATGCTGAGAGGTTATTTTCTAACCAAATGCTGACCACCTTCAGTCAGGATTTGGGCTTAAATAGAGCTGGGGGCAAAATGGACCATAATGCTATTTACTAGTCTGTTTCCACGAAAATTTATTTCCTGCAAAAATGCACTGTGGCTGACCCAGACTGACTGTCATAAACACCTTATACTACAGCAGCAGTTAATTATTGTATATTTTTCAAAAAGTATTTCAAGGAATGGGTGTGGAGGGTAGAGTTTTTTAAAAGACCAAAGAGGAAAGACGGTTGCACTGCTTTTTTTGCACTGCTTCTAATAGAAACCGCTTGTGAGGTCTCCTGAAACAACAATTCAGCAAGAAGTAAACGCTGAAGCCACTGAGTCAGCCCCTATAAGCCTTTTTTTGAAAAGGGCAGCTTTCAATTAATCCATTTTAAATGTTTCTCACTCCTCCCCTCCCCAGTTATTCTTATATAAAAACTTTCCATCCCAGCCCTTTCTCTTTGGAAATTTGGTAACCATAGTTTCTGTGTCCTGCTGAGACTTGATATGTAGAGCTGTATTCTACCTGCTATTAAGCTTCTGATAGCAGTGTTTCTGTTGCAATTTATGAGAAATGTCAGTTGAAGGCAGAGAGTATTGTACACACTATATTTTCCCAGCTGGATACCTCCGTGAACAGAAAGCAAAAACATGAATACACATGCACCATACATTTGGGGGAGGGGAGGAAATAGCAGGAAAAAAAGGCTGCAGGTTAGATCTAATGTTGGGTGGTCTAAAGCCAGTAGAAAATTACTATGTGAATGGGAAGATACCTCTAACATTATCAGAAAACACCAGAGGTACTCAATGCAGTCCTTGGTGCTACACCACCAATACAAAGACCCCTCTGTAGACTCCTCAGATGCCTCTTTCTCCACATATAAACTGAATTGCTGCATTTTGAAAACCGTCACATTCATCTGTTTGTTTCTCTGACCCAACACCCACCCCCCGCCAAGCCCCGCAGAATGAAAACCAAGTCACCAAGCACAGGAAATATAATCGTGTCTCATCATGCTCTTCAATGCTCTTCAACAGCAATTTACGTACAATTACAGCAATATCATATAGCAAAATATTTGCTTGTGAAAGTATTTTAGCTTTTCCTGGATAATAAGGATAGCAGTTTTCGTGTTTCTTCATCACACTGACAGCTGAAGTTAGTAGACTTTACAAGAGAGGAACTAAAGTCCAATTCAGCAAGGAGTGAATAGGAATTAAAACAAAATGTTGGTTCTGCCTCCTAAAAGCATCATGGGACTGTAACCTTTTTGACAGCAGAAAGAACTGAAGATTACAGTAGAAAGCATTCACCAAAGGTTACTACTCTTTTAAGGACTGCCTCCCTGGAGACCAGAGTTTTGTGGCCACGACCTTTGCTGCAGTGAGTACTGTATCGAACTAAAAGTTTGCACACAAATAGTCTAACAAATCCCGTAATTTATGTCTGCTTCACAGTCCACACCATACAGAAACATACCTGTCAGGAGGAACTACTTCAGATGTGAAAGCCACCAGTAAAGAACGGACAGATAATTACAGCAGCAAAATCATTCATTATGGAACATGTCGCTCAAATAGCATAGTACCTTCCCAAAAGTTATCAACTTTTGTCACTAGTAACTAGCTTCCAAATTTGCAATTAATCTTTGTGATTCCTGAAATCACCTCCTCCATTAGAAGCACAGAACTGAAAATAATGAAAATCCCAAACCTACTAAAGTTAAAATGCTCAGTCAAACTGAGGATAGAGCCAATTACCATTTAAATAACAACATGAAACTCACTGAAGGCTAGGCCTTTTGATCTTGAAGATTCAAATGCTGAACAGTGAGAATGTGAGTTCTTTAAATTTCTATGGAAAAAGCTGCAAAAAAAGAACTATGACCCAGTCTATCAGTCATGTGCTTAAATTCCTAGCACCTTTTACTGTTAAATGTAATTCTCCTGGCATTTAATTAGTGGTGATGTCATCATCAACACCACAGTTAATAAGTGCTTAAGTAACCATTTTCTTGCAGGTCGTTCTGGTGTGGAGGTGTAGGGAGTAGCAAGAAGGGGAGACAGACTAAGGGTGAAACAGGAGTTGTATTTTTCATCTTTCCCCCCGTGTAACATTAAATTTAAGATTTCCAAGTTTTGATCAACTCAGACTTAGTTGTTAATACACATTTTGCAAATTTCAATGCCTTGTTAATTTCAAACACAAAACAGTACAAGGTCAAATGGTCAAAATTTCATTTGGGTAGAAATAGGAACCCTGTGCCTTTTGAGTGACAAAGGCAAACAATAAAACTTTACTGAACTGCAGTTCAAATTTCTGTCATTTTTTAATCCTTTCTCTGGAGAGCTGTGAAGGAATGATGCTTTGAAAAGTGCTTTAGCCTTTGACAGCCTATGGATTTTGCTGATGTCACACTTCCTAATTGACACAACACAGGGTCTGCATGGCACATTGCTACAACATTTGTTTTACAAGTGCACATTTCACAGGAAACCAATGATTAATTTCCCAAAGACTTACAGGCATACATTTCCAAAAAGGGAAAAATAAAACTGTTACATATCCACACAAATCAAAATTTACAGAATCATGGCAGCCAGCCAGTAGAACTACTCCAGGTCTGCTCTCCCATCTGTTTGGCCTGTTAGCGGAAAGAAAATAAAATCAAATTGCTCCTTCTGCAACTAATTCTCAGAAGAACTCCCTAAAAAGCAACTTCCAGAACACAACTTTAATAATGCAAAATGCCTTATCACAATAAGTAAACCTCCTCGCACTGTACAATATAAACACAATAGCTCAGAAATGGGTATTGAGACAACAACAGTTGCTTCCCCCAGCATTGAAAAAGTGCTGTGCCAAGCCCCTGTTGCTGACCTCTTGTTCCTTCTAGAAAACTAAGCCCTCCAAGCAGATAAACCTGGACAAATCTTGATGTAGTGGGTGATGTAATCCCCTGCTGCACTTCTGTCCCAGCCCTCTGCTTCAGGCTAGAGCCCTTAGAGCAGGGAGGGTAGAAACAAATGTGTGTCAGATCCTTTATCACCTGTAATCACAGTATTTAATGTAAATGAAACTAGTGCTAGCATATGCAGGTTTGTGAACTTGCTAGCACAGGGGAGCACATGTAATTCCTGCTGTTGCCTCTGCTAAATGGGAGGTAATTTACACAGATCAACTGGCTGAGCAACTGAGGTCAGTAATGCCTTCAGCTATTTGTCTGCTGGAGCCCTGACAAGTGATTCTCAGTTGATGGCAGGGTACCATGTCAAAATCATTACTTTGTCTTCTAATCTATAAATTAAAAATCCCTAGTAAAGACTTGCACAGCTTTTGTCTGTCTACCATTGCAATGGTATACAGTAATTAATGTATTACAGGTTTCTACTTCACAGATGAAAAAAATATTTTACTACGAGCACTTTCAACAGCTGCCCACAAATCAGCCCACTCTCAAGAGTTCAACTCAAGAGTTGTTGTGTCTATTGTGCATCTTAAGGTTCAAAGAAAGCTTATCCATGCATTCATTCATAGCCAAGAATGCATCCCAGCAATGAAATTTATCCTTCAAAGCTGACCCAAGTTTAACCACTGAACTGACTAAATAATTTAATTGCTCAATGATATGCTATATCCCTTCTCTGAAGATTGTATTTTTGGTGAATTGAGCTAGGTTTATACCAGTGGTATGCTAATGGTACATATTTCAAAAGTGTAAGCAGCTGCTGCCCACAAACATTGCCAAACTGAATAATAGGAATGCAAACAAATCTCCCAGGGCAGTTAGGTTTTTTAAAGTATTTAAAAAATGTAGGGTTACAAAATTACTTTTGTGGAAGAAAGAGGCAGAAAATAGATGAAAGCAAAGCTGTTATTTACAGAGAGCCTCTAATAACTGATTAACGTTGCCAGTGTAAGAACATTAATTCTGTCATCTCCTTTTCATACCTAACCATTTCACAGAATCACAGA
>VZTO01026268.1:0-12064 GCA_013400615.1 Syrrhaptes paradoxus | reverse complement strand
TATGATTCTATGATTCTGTATTAGGCAAGATACTTCACTTTTTTCATGCAGTTACAACACAGGGATAACTCATGTCAAGCAACAAGCTGCTTGTGTTTCCAAATGCCCTTTTAGGAGAGTGCAAATCATGAGGCAGGAATCTAACGAATGTACAAGAACTTAAAATCACGTCTGAAGAAGGTCCTGAGAAGAAGATAATGAAATAATTAAAATCTAAGAGTTTTTTAAAAAAAATTGCCTCTATAGTAACATTAAAATTTTTACAACTGAAGCAAAAATAAATAATCTAAAGTTTTAACAAATCATTGGACCAACATTAACATGACACCAAACATCTTATCTCACAGGAATCTGTTTATCTTGAAGTTTAAAGTCAGGCAGACTTTAGTAATTGATCTCACTGTGTTCCCTGTTAACAAAATGCTATACTACACCTCACAGAAGATGAGAAACACAGCCGGAAGGCTGATAGCTGAAACTTAAGCACTGTTCCGAGACATAACTCCTCACATTAATGCGGTTTAGAAAAAAAGGAGGCTTGAAAATACTAAAATCATGAAAGCAATGAACAGTATCTGTGAATGTATGCATAACGGAAGAACCAACAAAAAACATTTGCTTACCTTCTATTACAAGAAAAGACTGAAGAACAAGAATCTTATAAAGGTACATATACACACACACTTTTATACAGATAAACCACTCACAGAACTTGTAAGCAAAACATATTTCTTATTGTACATAAAAAATTAGGAGGCTTTTACAATTTTAGATGTATATCAGACTAAACTTCACATCCTATACGTGTTTTAAATCAGACAATGAGTTAGGAGTAATTATGTGCCCTGCAATTCTATTAGTAATTTTTATTTTTTTTAATTAAAAGTACTTCGGTTGAAAAAATACACTTGATTTTGTTAGAGATAGTGTTATTGGTGGTAGAAAATAAGTTTCTGATGAGTGTGTTCCTTCTACCACCCTTTTGTTTCCAGAACTCATTAGCTAATGTTCTTTCCTGCTGATCTCAATGTTTCCATTAGCAGATGCCTTTTGAATTAAGAAGTCATATATGGCTTTGGAAGTGTTTGATGAGAAATAAGCCTAGTAGGAGTGTGTGCACTGTTTCCAAAGAACTAAAATGGTCAAAAGAAAGGGCAACAGAACTAACTCATCTCTGAAAGAAAAATGAAGTCAAAATGAGGGTTTTTTTGGTTTATGAATAGTAGGAGCTTTAGGGAGTGCTACACTGAAAATTACAGATAGGCAATAAATGTTGACACTGCAAAATAAACCTCAACAGAAAAGATGTACAAACAACACATTATTCATAAAAACAATGACAGATTTGCATGCTCTTAACGCTTACATTAATCATACATACCATTCCATTACAAATGTCAAGCATTAAGGACTATCATAAATCTTGAAACAAAATCTACTTGTCTCAGCAATTCTTAGTTATGTAGAACCCTAAATATGACTATAAAAGAAACAGAATCATCAAAACCATTAAGGCAGTAAATTTAAAATTCTGTAAGTATAAATATGTTTATGTACTGGAAAACCATACCCAAAAAACATGCTAAAATTTTTTTTCACTGTCAAACTGTAAGAATGGCATTTCCAAATTGCCTGGCTCAATAGCCAATTGTTCAAGATTTGTTTTCAAGACCTAGACAGTGAAACGCAAGGTTTCCTTTCCAATATCTTGTTTAAATTATACATTGAAATCTGAGTGTAGGTAGGGAACAAACATTTTGTAATAGAGGACTATAATTTTGAAGGATTTTGATAAATTGGAGCTGTGATTTGAAATAAAGCAGTGGATGCAAATTACTGCACTTCAGTAGGTACAATCAACTGTGCAAACACAAGCAGAGGAATGTCTTCTTAAATAGCAGCTCTCAAGAAAGAGATTTGGGCATTACAGATCAACACAGACTAAGTAAATATTGTCACTCCTTTAAGAAAAAAGAATGCAATACTGAAATGAATAAATGGAAACACATCACTAAAACGACAGACTAAGTTCGAAGTTGTACTTATCTCCAACAGGCCTCAGTTAGAATCCTGTGCTGAGGTTTGGGCACCACACTTCAAGATGTATGCCACTGAGATCATCATAGAATCATAGGATGGTTTGGGTTGGAAGGGACCTTTAAAGATCATCAAGTTCCAACTCCCCTGCCAAGGGCAGGGACACCCGCCACTAGACCAGGTTGCTCAAAGCCTCATCCAGCCTGGCCTTCATCCAACCTTCCCCTCATCGAGGGATGGGGCATCCACAACTTCTTTGGACAACCTGTTCCAGTGCCTCACCACTCTCACAGCAAAAAATTTCTTCCTAATATCTAATCTAAATCTCAAAGGCTATTAACACAGAGGCTATCTAGTGTAAAGCCTGAAGAGACACAACAGTATTCTTCAAACAGAGGGAAGGCTCCCATAGAGGGATTATTATCAGCTGTCTTCTCACTGGGGAAAGAGGAAGCAAAGGTCTTTGAAGGATGGGAAAACATATATTTTATGAAAACTGCCTGAGTGTAAGGACATCAAAGAATCCTAAATAAATCCGGGGACTGGAGGTATTTCAAAAACATGGTCTGTTTCCTAACCAAGAATGGTTTAATGACAGTTCATTCTGTCGTTGAGACAGGGAATAGCCTGTATGGCCTCCTCACATACCTTCTAGACGGTCCTTCTGTGACGCTGTAAGCTTCTTCACAGTAATAAACAAATAAAGAGAGAATAAGGGAAGCAAAACCAACTAAGAGTAAAACTGTCTGAAAAGTATCCAACAATATGAAATAAAATATGATAAGAATAAAGCAAATCCTAGACACTTTTCACTGGTATCACTAGGCAGCTATGGTACAATCGTTATCAATAAAAAAGCATTAACAACTGTTGTACATTTGTGAGGGATATATAGATATATTTATATATGAGGTATATTTGTGTATTATGTAAAGTTTATTTTATACTAGCTACTGTGGCAGATGCTAAATAATATCTATTGGAGATAAAGATTTTAAATAAGAATGCCTGGACAATTACCTCACAAGAGTCCTCAAAAAGTTAAGGAAGAAGGATCCCAGTGTGCCCATGTGAATTTTTAACAAATCTTAAGACTGTGTGTACAAACTGAAACAGTGCTAATGTAAAAAGTCCATTATTTGAAAAGGAAAAATATAATATTCTAGGATACAGTTTGCCTGACATTAATCCCAAATAAATAGAAAAGTTGGCACAGACTTGTCAGATACAGGTTTAAAAGAAAAATAAACAATACAAATCAGTATTTTGCGTAAGAACAGGTTTTATCAGCTAAAGCTTTTTACAATTCCTGTTTAAATTAAAAGGATAATGGAATATGCTTAGATTTCTGATAAGGCACTTAACTTAGTAGTACACAACATTCTGACTTAAAAAAACAGAAACAAACTTGTACTAGTTCAGTAAATATATATTAAATTCATCAAACATTGACCAAGAGATTTCAACAGACAGATTACAATAAGGAATCATCATTTAGCTGACAAATTTGTAGATTAATTTCCTATCAACTGTAAGAATAAGAAACACTTTTCATCTGTGAATCAGAACTATGAAAATTCTTGCTTATGAAGTCTGCCAATTACAAAAAGATCTTTGAGCAAAAATAAAGAGGAAGGTAAATTAATTACAGCAGATCACCTGATAAGCTGGATCCATTTAAAATAAAATTGGACAAAGACAGCCAACTACAAAAAAACACATTTACCGAAAAAAGATGGTCAAAGGATTGTATGACTGGAAAAGTTTTACAGGTGCTACTGGACAAGGAGTTCAGCTTCAGTTTCTCTTACACTACAGTGGTCAAAAGGCCTAACACACTTGGCTGTGTGAACAGAGCAGCTGTGATTAGCAGTTGGAAATTAATTTTTAATTTGGAAACTTGTAATACTGACTGCCTAATAATGGGAGTAACCTCCACAGACAATTTTGCAGAACTATTACTTATGATAATCTGTGATGATCATAAAAACAAGGTTTTTTTCAAGGCATCTTGAATCTTAACTACTATATTTTTTCCTGAAATACATCACAAGATAAACAAGTGAAATAACACTCTTAGGTACAGACTCTCCAACTGTTACAAATTTTCTTGATTTAAGAAGAAAATTAAGATGAATTTGAAGCTAAAATAATAGGAAAGCCTGTTTATGTTTGCAGTGTTACTGACTTGGAAACTTACCAGTCAAATTATTTATTGTTGTGTACTTTCTTCTTGTTCAATTTTTAACCTCCTTGAATTTGTAATTCAGTTTCATACTTTGATTTATACTCTGCCCCACCCCCCACTGGTAGTTCATTATTTGATGGGCTCAGCAACGTGGTACAGATAAAATGTGCAGCTCAAGGAATCTTTAGACATCTAGATTCTGGAAACTCACACAGTATATGCATGGAAAAGCCATGCCTTGCCTGCCAGAAGTTTGCAATTTTTCCTTAAAACACTTGTTACTGGTCACTGCTGGGAGACAAGACACTGGGCTAGACAGACCTTTGCTCTGATGCGGAATGCTCCTTGTTCACCTTTAACATGGATGCTCAAGTTGAACTCACTCCAGGCCTTCACACAAAGGCACCAGCCAGGCATTACATTGAGATAGGTATCCTAACATTTATCAGAACATGTAGGGTCCCTGCAATATAGAAGTGCCCTACAGGACCGTTTCCCAATAAAATGCAAAATTGACAGATTTTCGGAACATGGGAAAAAATGCATCCACTGCTGCTAAAATGCAGAACGGGCAAGTTGATTATACACTCACAGTGGAACAAAATTTACTTACATCAGTATTGCAGGAGCGATACCGCTTCCTTTCTCCAAGACAATATTTGCCTCCACCTGAAGGCCTGGAAAAAACATGTTTTATGTGTTAGTATATGTATTAGTACAAACACAAATTGATAAGATACAATACTGCATTATTAGAATAAATACAAGTCCAAGAGATATATATTTTATAAATAAAATATTTTAATTGCATGGAAGTTTTAAGCTGAGATTTTAAAATATTTTATTTAATACTAATTGTAGCATTGACTTGAATTGGAGCAGATACAACACAATACTGGGTACTTGAAAATCATCACTCATATACTACTCAACTAGTTGGCATAGATTCCAGGCAATACAGTTTAACTGTATTTCGAACATACTGAAAAGGCACTGGTTTTAATTATTTGCATGCTTTGTAAAACTAGAATGAGAAATGTGTAAACAACGTGTGTGATACTTTTTTTTTTTTTAATCTTCTCGTATTACATTTGGAAATAAAATAAAATGAAGAAACACTGCCTGGTAAATACTGGAGCCAGCAAAGACTGCATTTTCTAGTTCAAGAATCTGATTCTGATTTTAATTAAGCAGTATTACATATGAGGAAACTCCAGAGTAAGCAGGATTCTATTAGTGCAAATAAGACACTGGCTCTTAAGTTCCCGAACTGTTCAAGAACCTTATCTGTCTTCTGCTGAGGTCAAGTAATGAATTAACATTGACTGAAATGGAAGATTAATCAGACATCAGCTCTTTGGTTCATAACTCGAAAGCAGCAAGGAAAAACACTTGGCGTTTGCCTTATAATAAAAAACAAAAGGATTTACAATTAACTAAAAAGAAAAGCAATACTGTTTTTCACATTACACATATTTAGCAGGCAACACTATCCTTGAACCAAAAGGCATTTTTTTCCTAATGCAGACACACCCCACCCCCAACAATGCATTTGCTTGTTGTACTGTTAAACATTTAAAATGTAATCACCTTTCAACAAACCAACCCATACAGGTGATTAGAGCAGGAGTATTAAAAAATCTTGGGAAATTACTACACTTGATCTTAGCCAAAAGGCCGAGAAGCGATACTCATGCTGTAAACAACAGATTTCACTACCATTTTAATATACTGATGTGAAAAAATAATTAATTTAATTTACTATTCTCTCAGCACCATAGTCTGACATGTTATCAATGCATGTGGATAATTTTTGCTTTTGAACCCATTCAGTAAGTAGTGCCAGATGCCAGACTGGATAGTTATTGCTAATAACAGGAGGTGAACAGACCACCTTAAGCAGCAGTAATGTGACATTACAGTGTTTGTCTTGCAGAGCGCAGTGGAAAGCCGATGCACACTCTGGCTTGCAAAACATTGGTACAAGCAACAAGGAACCTATGTGTACAGAGAGGAGAAGACAAGAAAGGAGTGGCAAAAGTCACAGAATGGATTTTCACAAAAGAATTTCAAAGTTTAATGTTTTCAAGAAAAAGTGGTCTTAAAAATAATAATGGTGATGGAAATAGCGATTATGGGACATGAAAAGAACAAAGTATGGAGTACTAAAACTATCCTTCTGCAAAGACCTATGGCTGAGATGAAGCAACCAGAACAGGGCAAGCACCAACAGAAAAAAAAGCAGTGACTCATTCAGCAAAGAAGAGCAATGGAAATAAGTAAGTATTCCTCATCTGAGAAGCGCTAGTAACAGAGAGTGGAGCACTTACCTGACAGACCTTCTCTTGAACAGTGCTCAGGACATTGGAAAGCAGACAGAGTATAGGACCAGTACAGATACACACAACAGATCAAGCTGTAGTGGAGAAGCTGACCCCTCTTGAGAAAGAATAGATGGACCAACAGGGAGTAGTGGCAAGGAAAGAAGTTGCTGAATTGTTTTAAGAGCCAGTGGGAAGTCATAACTAAGTGTTGGACGTGACAGCATATACATGTATTGCATGCAGTATAATATTACTAACTATAGTTTATATGTAAGCAGTAGTATGCAAAAGCTTGTAAATACTGTGTTGTTTTTTTAATAACTGGTAATAATTATTTTGTATCTCAGATAAGCATTAGAGGTAATCTGTCTGAAGAAAGAAATCTATCTAAGGCATAATTTAAATATATTGTACATGAACAGCAAGTTGCAGAACAGAAACTATTCTGGTTACTGCTAAATATAAATCCAGCTATCTTTATGGTACATAAGATATATTAAAAATGTTAAAAGTATGTCTAGTGAACTTCTCCTGCTTAAGTGTTTCTGTCTGCTATTTTGAAGACAAATGTTGGCACACTAGCGAAACATTTTTACAGATAACATGTGCAACCACAGTGTTGAATAATTTCCAAATGCGTCTTTTTGTTGGCTGTGGCTTACTTTAGCTACTTACGCTGGACTGTCACAGTGTCTTATAGATGAGGAGACTCCTCCCCCGCAGGTCCTGCTGCACTCTCCCCATATTGACCACGGACCCCAACCCCCATCTATGCTCTGGGGCCAAGTGCCAAAAGGTACGCACTCTCCCTGATAACACCACTGAAAGATTTAACAAAAAAACACAAAATTAGCTTCCAGGCTGACAGAGTTATCAGGACAGAAAAATATAAGGGTCAGGCAATGACCAATTATAGGCATTAGCATTCTCTGTATAGATAACAAGACTAATATTTTACTTTTTCTAGCCATGTTTAGACATTGGTGAGGGGCTGTGTGATTTGTTAATTGTCTTCACTAAGTCCTGAATTATAGGTCCATAACACACACCAGAAGTTAAAGCAAGCTTAAAGTAAGATTTTCTTCTTTCTTCATACATCCTCCTTAAAGGAACTGCAAGTTGCTTACATTCTTTTAAACACTAAGATCCATTTCTAAGATCAGTTTAGTAAAACACCCTCCACTCAGGATTCATGTAGGAGCCTCATTACACGAAATGAAAAATTCCCCCTGATGGTATTTTTAAGAAAGTATTCCCTTACACTGTAAAAATAGAAAATCTGGACAAGGTTACAATGAAAGAAGAATTCGTTGCAGTACTTCATTTACACTAACCCTATAGACATAATAAAAGTAGTGCCAAACCATTAGACGTGGTACAGAAAACCATTATGTAACAGTGACTGGCCACTTCTTCAGCGACAGAATGAGTATGTATACTTCACTCATGCAAACACTTAAACTTTCCAATATGATTACTTACATCAGACACACAAAATGACAATTTGCACAAATGCCTAACTCTTAAAATAAGTCTATCATTTCCTTAGTCAGAAATCTTTTTTAAACCATTCAGAAATAATCCTGGAGCCCACAGACTAATACACATTTTGGTGTCCACTGCATCACTGAGCATATGCAGTAGCTTGCTTAGACAACCTTTTACCACTGTTCTAGGCTTAGGTGACACAAATAGAGCATAGCCTCAGGTCTGCTGAGACCTGAATCTCCACATTTTGCTTCCAAAAGGTGGGCATCTGCTGTTTAACTCCCTTGAATTCCCATAACAGACACAGTATTGACCCTTTCCCAAAAGGAAACCCAGACAACTTCTGTGTCCAAAATCAACTATATGAATTTGACAAAAAAAACTGAGACATGCACAGAAGACATGGACAGATAGACATATCCCTGTCCACCCATAAACACTACTGGAAGACTCAGGGTTGACTTCTTACTAATAGGTATGGCAAAGCCAGGTTTTCTCTTCTCCTGAGTCTTAAGGCTCACCTAAAGCCTTTACTCCCAGCAATGTGAGACATATGTAAACAAGTAAATAAAGCCATTCACAATGACCTGAATTACTCTAGATTATTCTGAAAGCAACTGAAAAGAGAATTTAACTTTCAGTCATTACTCACAGAAAAATAAAAAAAATAGAGTTCAATATCAACAAGGATCGTACAGAACATTTAAGAAAAGTGAATAAAAATCCTTATTGTTTCATTAGAAATTTCATTTGAGTAAAAGGTACTTCTAGACTGTCAAATATGTCAGAGTCTAAGTGTGCATCCCTCAAAAAGGCATATTAAAATTATATATGAATATTAAAATGTGTAGCTTATCATCAGCAAATGCACCTAGCTACAACAGTTCTGCACACATACTACCATTTAATATATTTCATTATGTTATGTCTTTGTTACTTCCACGACAGTAAGTGAAACCTGTAGCATTATTTTTTCTAGCCACATTCATGCTTGTTTCTTCTATCAAAAGATTTTTATCTTCCACGATCTCTATTCTCTCTGTCAGTACCGTACCTGTTTTAAAACACAGCTGTTATAATCCAGCGTATTTCTGTTTATAAGCCTCACCCTCTATCAATTAGAGTAACAAAAACCAATGTGCTTTCTACAGAAGAGAGAAAGCAGACAATCCTAAATCTCAAGTTCAAAATGCATTGCCTTTTCTACCAGGTCTGGCCAGGACAGACTTCTCCTCACAGAAGTCCCTGTGGTGCTACATTTCAGGTTTGTGAGCAGTGTGGATAACATAACAACGTTTTAGCGATTGCTGAGCATTGCTTGCACACCACTAAGGCCTTCTTGGCTTCTCAACCTGCCACCCAGAGATAAGAGTGGGCAAGAGGCTGGGAGGGGTCACAGCAGGGTCAGCTGACCTAAATTGTCCAAAGGGATATCCCATACCCTATATCATACTCATCTGTAAAACTGGGGGCGGGGTGTTTCCAAAGTAGGCACTGCTCAGAGCCTGGCTGGGCAACAGTGNCATCCTTCTTCAGCAAAAAAACAAAGGCACAAGGTTTCATGGAGTTCTACTGAGGAAAGGAGGGTTTGTCCTTCTTGGAGCTCTAAATTTACAAATCAGAGGTTTATGCCAATAAGCTGGCATCCATCAGAGGAATGTACCCTTCATACGGAGCTTTGCTTAAATCCAGATTATCACTGAATGTCTGCATAACACATAAAGCTGTTTGTATAGGGAACTTACATTTTTAGCTGGTACAGATATATCCATACAGCAGTGTTTTGCAATGCCTCTAATGGTACAGCTATGATTCAGAATGAAGTATTTGTATGAATTACATGAGACACTAAAATCTTCTGGTTTTCTTCCCATGACAGTGGTAAGTGATTAAGATTTTATTAACTGAAGATAATAGAATGCTGCAAGGAGATTACTGAAGATGCCACACAAGTACACGAATAGTTATCCAATGCTAAAGTCAAAAGCTAAAAATTAGAATGCTTCCAAGAGTAAAAATGTATGCTAATAATTTAATTTAAAATACATTACAAACATGTCAAAATCAAAGTTAAGAAATGGAAGACACTCAGAGTTGAAGTTAAACCCACAAGAACATCACATATGTAAAAGAGAACATGCAAACCATCCTTACTCAATACTATTATGACTGCATATAATAGGCAGGTGCATTTTACCTGCTTTATTTTTCCAAAGCTGTGTAAAATCCCTGTACTCAGTAATATCTCTGTCATGCAAACATTACCTTCCACATTCCTGTATTGCCCTGGGAAAATTCCTTAAAAGCCCGTTTCTCTCCTTTACTTAAGTTAAATCTAAGGAACTACTGCTAACTTCTGCATCTCTTCTTAATTTTCTAGTGATTTTTTTTTCCACCAGAAGCCAGTGATGCACAGAATCTCCGTCAGAATAATTCAAAATTATCAAAATATTAATTACTGCTAATTATTTCTAATAATGTAGTAATATAATTATTTCTAATGGGACTACAGAAATACGCTTCCTCCACAAATTACAGCAAATGGATCTGCTATACTGAGGTAAGGTTTATTGAGTAACAAGTATATGAAGAAACAAGAGGAGGTGACAGCTATTTTAAAAGGAATGAAAGCTTTAGAACTGAAATGTTAATTCTTCTCTAACATTGAATAAATAACTTTCAATTAGTTCAACTAGAAATACAGTGGTGATGCATTTGAATATGTATAAAATGTGTAAAATACACTGTGAATAATGTAAACTGTCTGAAATTTTTCTTCTAGAGATCAGTAAAATAAAACCCGATACTGTGGAACATTTGAGATCACTTTTATATGAATATTAGCTGGTTAACTAAGATTTATAATAGTGTGCTTTTAGAACACACACACCAAGTACTCTAATATTGAGGAAAACTGATTTCATCTTTTGTAGGGGGAAAAAGATTAATTCAATTTAAATTTGCCATCTCTATTTTAACAATGTCTTTCAATCATTACTTCTACAATTATTTTGCAAGAAAACTTAACGTCCAATAGTAACTTAAATTATCACGCATTCTAGCTATCCAAACTGTCCTTTCATTACACTGTGTTTTCACTTTTTGCACATTTGCCCCTCATTTACAGCCCTAGCATGGATCCAAACAACGTTAGAAAAAGTTACTTCTTTCTTACTTGAAATTCAAAGACAAAATAAGCATTCTTGTCAGTTTTGTCTTGTTTTATATGCATCATTTCCTCATCAGAATTTAAAAAAAAATCTATCAGTTAGTTTACCTTCACAAACACATCTCTGGGTATACCAGAGAGAACCTTCATGTATATTTAAAATTATTATTACAAATTAGGAAAAAGTGTACCTTTTTGAACCCAGCCGATACGTAAAACCCTTCACCAAAGCATGCACATATTAAAGCTCCGAAACGGAACAGATGTACAAGTTCCATCAGTAGCAAGAAACCACTCTATTCTTTTTCCCTGTATGCAGAAAACAGCTGAGTAACTTTTATGGAAAACACTCTAAAAACCTTCAGGCATAGGCAGACATTTACTGTGGAAAATTTCAAACCAAAGAGTTACAAGTTTGGCAGGTTTATATAAGCAATTGAAAGAAGGTTTTATAATAGAGTGTTAGGCCATTTTAATTATAGAAATCCCTCCCAACTCTGCCAACAAGATATTACTGCACATTGCAGCAAATTTTGCTTTGTGTTAATAGTTACACTGAATTTACATTAGTGTAACTAACAGCAGAAAAGGATCCTCCAAACATGATTAAGTACTCTGAGATCTTGTTAGGCCTTTAGAGCCAGGAACATCATTTATTATATATTTGCACAGAGTCCAGCAAAATAGGACCTAATTTGTTTGTGGTCTTTAAATGTAACTGCAATATAAATGTAATAGTAATAATAACAATAATACAGTGTTATAGAATTGTAACCTATTATTTTCTCCTCAGTGTGTGGCAAAGAGAACTATGTATTTGGAAAATGCTTGTTGTTTTCTGGTTTTTTGCTATCAGGA
>VZTO01026266.1:54033-95791 GCA_013400615.1 Syrrhaptes paradoxus | reverse complement strand
CCAGCTGAAACCAGGACAGCAACCTAGGTCAAAAGCAAAACATGATAAAATAACTTTGGAATGTTACTGAACTGTCTCATCAGACAACTGAACCCTTCAGTTCAATTCTAAAAGCTGTTTTTTTTAAAACTACATTTAACAGATTTGCTCAAACTAAATCATACTGAATATAAACAGCACAGAAGTTAAGTAACTACCAAGACATATTTCAAGTGTTATCACCCTTCTAACAAATGTGACTTAAGCTGTTACAATGCTATCAGGGCACTTATTTCTTCTTTTTCCAAGGTGAAGCCATTAGGCTTTAAATTACATTAGTCCAGACAGTCCTTACTATGAGAGAGAGCACACTGAATTGAAAGCCAAACAGAAACATAAAGAACCAAGAAAGTGATTCTCTGCATCAGCCAACAGAGAAATAATTAGCTAAAGTTACCTGCAGCAAAAAGATGGGGTGATAACCTTTTGTTTTTTTCTTGAACTATGAAATGAACAGGAACATTATGAAGGCACTGAACATTTGATGAAAGCAGAGACACAGTTCAGTGACAGCTAAGATCAGTAGATAACAGAAATCCAGGAGGGTAGACATGCTGCTATTACTTAGAAAACATGGTTCTGTGAAATTCTATTCCTTAAGAACTTATCTGACTTGTAGAAGCATCTGTGTCAGCTTAGGACACCCAGGAGGGGGTAAAGAGCAGCACTCAAGATTTAATATTAAGCCAAAAATCCACTACTCATTTTTCTTACACTGTTGGATTTTGAGAAGAGTATACTTTTTTTTCTTTAGGTGAGAAAAAGAGCCATCTGCAAAACAAAGCACTGGGACCTTTTCTTACTCAGAGAATGGATGTATGTTAAACTCATGCATGTCTTCCCTAGTGCTTCTTATTCTTCAACAGAAAAGGTCACTTCTGGAAGCAAGAAGTGATGACCCATCCCAAAACCTTAATAAGAACTATTTCTTCACGAGCAGGAAAGCAAAAAACTAATTTCTCACAAAACATCACATCACCCGCGAACTGGCCCACTATGGACTAAAGCGAGCAAACATCAGTTAACTGCAACCACTTTAAACTATTGAGCTGGATTTCAAACAAAGAAATAAGACTATTTCATCACTTGAGACATTCAGCCACTCTTATCTACCACTTTGCCTTCCCTTCTCCAAGGGCATTAAAAAAAAACCTTTTGAATGGAAATCGTTCAGTTTATTCTGCAAGGGTGGTTTCAGAAAATCCTCTGTGGAAGAGATATTACTGCATTGCACTGTAATTGCCTTACAAAGACCACATGCTTTTATAAAGTACCAGTACTTATATCAGAAAAATCCAGACATTTTTAGTAGCACAAATTGGACTGGATTCTTGTAAAGAGAAATACAAGCTTGTGTCATTAATACTGCAGCTTACCTTATCTGCTACTCATATAGCTATGGGCAATAAGAGTCATAATTCTTTTTTGAGACTAACAGAAAGTTCTTTGGCTCAGCCAAGTTCATTAAACCACCACTTGCTATCAACATATTTGGAGTTAGTCCTAGTTAATCAATAGTTATATTAATGCTTTGTTCAAGTTCTGGATCTTCTCTAACTGAAAAACAAGCACAATGCTTCCAATGAGATGTATGTTTTGTGCCAGAGAGAGCAGGTCCTACCCATAACCTTTTTTTACCTTCAGACATCACACACACAGCTTCTTTCTATTTTTACTACTTCAGAGAAGCAGGAAGTATTTGCAGAAAAGCAGGTACCACCTGAATTCTGCTGATTTGATGAGATTGAATTGTCCTCCCTCCTCCTACTTTATTGGTGTTGCCTTGTTGTTAGGATTCCATAGGATCACATTGTCAAATACAAGGCAACATGAACTCAGCAGGAGGGAGGAAGACAATTAAATCCCTCTCCGTATCTTGAAAAGACAGTAGCCAATTTAGACAAATTCCCAGGCTTGACTATTACAATAGTGTTTATTCAGCCAAGACAAGGAGTGGAAAATTTTAAGAACTGTAACTCTAAAAAAGATCTGTCACATACCATAGGATTTGATCAAGGCAGGAGGTGGGGGAAGAAAAGAAAAAGGAGAAATCTGGCTAACCACACTTAGTTGAGCTACAGGATCTTCTCTCTGAAGATGCAGTGTGTAACAACTGGCTCTTCCTTGCAGTCCTCTCAAAAAGACAGTCTGGCAGATGTCAGACATGTTTAAAAACTTTTCAGATGTTTTAGAACAGAAACCAAACAGACCTGCTGCAGTATACAGAAACATCATTGATAGAGTAGAAGATCTGTGCTAACCGTCAGTGATGCTATTCCTTTGTGATAGGATTTTAAAGCTTCAGCAATGCAAGAAAGCGCTGAGCTATAGTTGTCCTCCTGCAAACCTGTCAGACACTGTTCTGCATGGGAGAATTCCTTCAAGCTGTTCAGCCAGAAGTAGAAGTGTTCTGAAGCCACCTGAGTCAGCAGGCTCTGATATAGTTCTCTGGCCATGTCATGGTTGCCCTGTAATGGCAAGAAAGTTTATAAAAGAGGACACAAAAGAAGGCTGCAGGTTTCTACGAAGCAAATACAAATAAGAGAACAGTAGCCATCTCCAGCAGAGATGTTAGTCTTGCTTTAAAAATAAGAATAGTGAAACTTCTTCCAATCATTTTACCATGACAATCCTAAAAACAAATAAAAGCACAAATTCTTATTTTATGGATATATCAGCCTGTATAAGGTATAGTACATACTTACACAAGATATTTCAATGAGATATTTCAACAAGATGAAAAACAAATATCAAAACTGACTTTTATTTTTCACTGTAAACATGTCTTCCATCCCCACAGAAACACTGGGTTTAAAAATATCAAATGAGCCCAGATCTAAAATCAGAGCTATGCTCTGTCCTCCCAGTGCAATACGAACTTTACCTGTTTAAAATTACCCCAGTATCTCATACTAGGGCTTCTACACAATTCTAACCCCAGCTGTGACTTTAGGGAAGGGAAAAAGCAAACAATATCTTTTTCTTCATGTTGAAGAAAGAGAAGCACTCATCAGGATGGCCTTCTCAAGAACAGCTGGACAACACAGATTAGATATGTGCTCAAGAAAGTATCAGGTCATTATTTTCCTCCTTCTCAAATATTTAAAGACAAATGAAAAACCATCCTGATGGTATGACTGCCCTAAATGGCATATATCTGAATCAGCAATCCAAGGAATTAAGAGGGAAAATTACTTTTTTTTTTTGCCCCTCATTCACTTCCTTCTCCCAAGTCCTACCATTTTCCTTACTTCCTTTTTTCAGTTCAAATAAATCACTAGCATCCTTCCAACCACACCAAGCCATTTTGCTCCAGGTATTTTCACTTACCATTCTGGAAGCCTGCCTGGCTATCCTGTAGGCTGTCCATCCATTGGAGGCATTCTCAAGCTGCTGTTTGATAACAGTTTTGATTTCCGAAGATAAAGCTTTCTGACTGGAAACAAATATCACTGTGGCAAGAGAAACCTAACAAAGAGCAGAGGGGTGAAGAAGGTTGTATTTCAGGAACTAAAGAAAACAAGAAAAAAGCCAACTCTGTTTCCTAAACTACAGGAAACAACCTGCTTGATTTTGTCAAAACTACACAGAAGATTATGCATACATTTTAACTCAGGAAATTTTCTCAGTCATATATCTAAGTAGCTATGGCAATCTGAGTATTTCTTGTAGATGACAGTCACTTTCATTTAAAGAACCTTTACTGTGGCTTTTAACCGAGATATTTCAAATGCTTCAAATGAATTAATAGGAAACTTGTAATTTCTCTCAAAACTCACTAATTTCCAAATGGATGTGATAACAGCATTATCTCTTACAGTACATTAGAAGTCCTGTGCGTCAGAGCACATACATAAATTGAGCTAACTGCAATTTTGTTTTTCTGTAACCATTATTTTACAGATATCCCAATAATTTCAACACCTAGGTTTGGCAAAGCAGTGCCATCTGCTGGACAAATCTAATGGAATACACTGCATAGTTCAGCTCCATCTACGAGATGCGATTTCAACACTGAACTCTGACATACATAGCCAAAAGTTAAAGCAAAACTAAAAATAAGGCTGCAAACAGGCACACCAACCTGGACATAACAAATGGCTTAGATACCTTTTTAAATTAAATCCATCGACAGTAGTTTATATAGAGTTAATCCATCAAGGGCTATTCACCAGAAGGTCTTACCAAGAGTTCCTGTTTTTTGTCTGTGGTAGATCGTCCAATTAATTTATAGAGGTCCATAAGGTCTCCTAGCATCCCATCTGCTAAGACAGGCAGCTGCATGGCAATAGCTGCTAAACAGTGGCACATAAGGATCCGAGCAGCATCCTGCGCACTGTGCAACTGGGTCAGCAGGGATTCAACCACTGACTGGCTCAGGTGAGGACGGCACTTGACTAGCTTCACCATACACGTTAATGTGATCTGCAATTCACACAGTCATCAAGCACAATAAACACAAGATCTACTTAAAAATAAAAGCCAGACACACTTATCTGCAAGTATGATTGCAGACGTATAAGAGATCTGGTATTTTTCAGAACCATGTACTCTACAAAACATGAGATTTTTTTCTAAGAGCCCAAGCCTCCATCCCTTAGCTCACGGCACAAAAACGTATCACTAATTCAAGAACCAATGATCTTTCTCCTATCACAGCCTTTACAGGTAAATAACTAGACAAAATTAATGGTAGCAGCTTATGAAGTGAGAAAATAAAAATAATAGTTTATAAGAGTGTTGTAATCACGTATACTGCACCCCCATCTCCATAAAGCAGTTTCTCTCCAAGATTCTCTTCATCCTCCAGAGACACCTCCACCTTACGTTCAAGTTCATGTTTTATTACATTTCTTCCTTGGAGAGCAACGCATTTTTATTCCTCCCTACAACAACCAACTTACTCTAGAGCTGAGAGGAGTTGCACTATAGTTGCACTCAGTTCCTCTACTGCTCTGGACTCTGATTACAGGCAAAGCATGGAAAAAACTTCATTTCCTTCCAGTATGTTATGCTTCCACCAGAAATTATCTGGTCCACACTAGCCTTTGTGTTATACAAGCTATTACTGTAACTTACAGGTGTGCTAGGGAAAGACAACAATACTGTCACCTTTAAGGTTGCCTGAGCTCCTGGACTGTCATCTTGACTACAAAGAACAAGAAGCGACTCTAAGCCAAAAACTGCATCTTGCTCCAAAGGCAGAAGATCTAAGAAAAGTAAAACAGAGAAGTTAGTTCCCTGTTATCTTTTCTGACCATAACTAGTGTAATGCTTGCACTAGTGTTGCAGTCATGACAGATAACTATCTTTCTGATACTCCTGCCCTACCTTCTTTTGATCAGAAACAATCCTGCCATTCCATGTCTCAGGTTAACTATTCAGCAGCCGCACCAACTGTGACATTTGTAGAGCATGCATAAGTCTCTGGACTAAGACTTTTAGACGCCTTGTTATTCATTTGCAACAGACTTTGTGCTAAGAGTTTTCAGAGGTTGACATACAATTCACTAGTCTTACAGCAAAGGTAAGACAAGCATTTATTTAGCAAGGGTTCTGATGTGCCCATTAATTTTCTCTAAATTAGACAAAGATGCAATCTTCCCAACCATTCATAAAATGATACAGAATATTTTCTACTAGATTATAGTCCCCATTCTCCCTAGCCAGCATGAAGGATCAGACAAATTCACAGACACCTTCACAGACAAGACCAGCTAATATGTGTTAAGTGCATAAGCCTGACTAAACAGACACATTTCATTGCCCTTGCTTTCGTTTACCTTTTTCCTGACAAGACGCTGATATATTAGTCAGAATTCTCACACCATGAGCTGCAATACCACGGTTATTATGGTAACAGCACTCCTGTGCTAGTTTTACTAAATCAAATGATCTCGCAGTTGTAGCTGCTGTTCCTAAATAAAGACAAGGCAAACAGGACATAAAACAGCACAGCCCATAATTACACCACAGATCTTTTCAAGTACATTTCTGCAAAAAAATCTATATAGACTCAGGATTATTTTTGTCCATATGTTTAAAGGACAGGATGAAAACAGATCTTTGTCTCTCTGTCTCNAGGTGAGGACGGCACTTGACTAGCTTCACCATACACGTTAATGTGATCTGCAATTCACACAGTCATCAAGCACAATAAACACAAGATCTACTTAAAAATAAAAGCCAGACACACTTATCTGCAAGTATGATTGCAGACGTATAAGAGATCTGGTATTTTTCAGAACCATGTACTCTACAAAACATGAGATTTTTTTCTAAGAGCCCAAGCCTCCATCCCTTAGCTCACGGCACAAAAACGTATCACTAATTCAAGAACCAATGATCTTTCTCCTATCACAGCCTTTACAGGTAAATAACTAGACAAAATTAATGGTAGCAGCTTATGAAGTGAGAAAATAAAAATAATAGTTTATAAGAGTGTTGTAATCACGTATACTGCACCCCCATCTCCATAAAGCAGTTTCTCTCCAAGATTCTCTTCATCCTCCAGAGACACCTCCACCTTACGTTCAAGTTCATGTTTTATTACATTTCTTCCTTGGAGAGCAACGCATTTTTATTCCTCCCTACAACAACCAACTTACTCTAGAGCTGAGAGGAGTTGCACTATAGTTGCACTCAGTTCCTCTACTGCTCTGGACTCTGATTACAGGCAAAGCATGGAAAAAACTTCATTTCCTTCCAGTATGTTATGCTTCCACCAGAAATTATCTGGTCCACACTAGCCTTTGTGTTATACAAGCTATTACTGTAACTTACAGGTGTGCTAGGGAAAGACAACAATACTGTCACCTTTAAGGTTGCCTGAGCTCCTGGACTGTCATCTTGACTACAAAGAACAAGAAGCGACTCTAAGCCAAAAACTGCATCTTGCTCCAAAGGCAGAAGATCTAAGAAAAGTAAAACAGAGAAGTTAGTTCCCTGTTATCTTTTCTGACCATAACTAGTGTAATGCTTGCACTAGTGTTGCAGTCATGACAGATAACTATCTTTCTGATACTCCTGCCCTACCTTCTTTTGATCAGAAACAATCCTGCCATTCCATGTCTCAGGTTAACTATTCAGCAGCCGCACCAACTGTGACATTTGTAGAGCATGCATAAGTCTCTGGACTAAGACTTTTAGACGCCTTGTTATTCATTTGCAACAGACTTTGTGCTAAGAGTTTTCAGAGGTTGACATACAATTCACTAGTCTTACAGCAAAGGTAAGACAAGCATTTATTTAGCAAGGGTTCTGATGTGCCCATTAATTTTCTCTAAATTAGACAAAGATGCAATCTTCCCAACCATTCATAAAATGATACAGAATATTTTCTACTAGATTATAGTCCCCATTCTCCCTAGCCAGCATGAAGGATCAGACAAATTCACAGACACCTTCACAGACAAGACCAGCTAATATGTGTTAAGTGCATAAGCCTGACTAAACAGACACATTTCATTGCCCTTGCTTTCGTTTACCTTTTTCCTGACAAGACGCTGATATATTAGTCAGAATTCTCACACCATGAGCTGCAATACCACGGTTATTATGGTAACAGCACTCCTGTGCTAGTTTTACTAAATCAAATGATCTCGCAGTTGTAGCTGCTGTTCCTAAATAAAGACAAGGCAAACAGGACATAAAACAGCACAGCCCATAATTACACCACAGATCTTTTCAAGTACATTTCTGCAAAAAAATCTATATAGACTCAGGATTATTTTTGTCCATATGTTTAAAGGACAGGATGAAAACAGATCTTTGTCTCTCTGTCTCCACACACAAACACAGGCTCTCGTTCCATTCCTGAACACTATACAAGTTAGACATACATGAGAAAGAATTTGGGTCTAAAGGCTGATGTCTCAAGGACTCAGAAATATGGTCTTAAGATTACATCAGATTTTAAAAAGCTGGTGAACATATTAATTATTAAGACAATACCAGAATGACTTAAAAGAATGCACTATTTTTCTCCATTTCTGCATCCTATGTAGTCGGGTTCATAATACTCATCAGGGCAGCCTAGCTTTCAAGAAGAAAAAAGAAAACAGTACAATCACCATTTTAAGAACAAGATACCTTGATTAACTTTAAAATGTCTATTCTGTTTCTCCAGAACAGAGTCACAAGTCAGAAAGGTTCACCTGGTACTGAAGCAGGTCATTCCCACATGTCTCTGTGCTACTCAGAAAGTATGCAAATCCATGGTTTCAAAAGCCCCTCAGACAGAATGCAGGTCAGCCATTTGAGAGACATTACGTTTCTTCATAAAATGAAGAAAAGTTGAAGACCCAAAGGTAAAACACCCTTTTATGTACATATTACCCACAAAATCCAGAACAAAATCTTAGACCATGACTATTCACAGGTATACAGCATCCCATTTTAAGTTTACATATGATGAACAGTCTGACTCTCAGCTAATGTTCTGAAGTTCAAAAATAGTTCAAGAGTATGCTATAAAGTGTTTATATGAAACTGATTATTAGTAGATAGCCAATCCATTAGAATGTCCAAGACAATAATCTAACCTAGTTTTCTTACCTGGAGCACCACTGAAGTACTGTTTAATGGCAATGGTCCCCGATAATGTGGAAAGAACAGACAGCATGCCCAGTTTCAAGCTGTCATAGGGAGTGTGAAGAGCAGACTCACAGAGTGCCTAAAGAGTAGCAGAAAAAAAAGACACAAAGGGGAAAAAAGACCCATGAGCTATCTGTATTAAACATTCAGTTGCACTTGCCTGTGAGAAGTTTTGAGAGTCAAGCTTTTTTTCCACAGAAAATACTACACTGAAATCAAAAGTTAGAAGACATGTCCTGAAGAACCTGCTTTAGTAGGACAAGGATTTGGCTTGCAGAAAAGTGACAGTGCTACAAAAACACCAATTATAAGTCATTTATTAAAAATCAGTGGCAAAAAGTATTATCAGGTCTCATTCATAAAATACTGCAAAAGATTTTAAGACAGTTCTCCAGTTTTAGAGGTATTCCGATTATTTTGCCTTATAACAATCTGCAGGGTTTTATGTGGCTAAACATCTCTGAAGAGCAAAGTTTCAAGTGTCATTTCCCTTAACAGTCCTGGTGCCCAACACAATACAGCTTAAATTTCTTGATAAACAACTTAAGGCATATTTTATTTAACTCATTTATAGTGAAGCTCCTGTAATACTTTTGTGCCTTTTGCCAGACGTCCTCAGGCCTTATCACATCTAGATTGGAACAACTCATGAAATTCACATTGTTCTCAGATTTATTATGCCAATACAGTCCACAACCTAGTAATTCACTGGTTTTGGAGGCTTTTTTAGTCAACATGAGAGAAAACAGTATGAGAAACAAATGGAAAATGTAAGCATATTCTGCCTCAGAGAGTGCCAAAGCTGAATTACAACATCCAGTAACTGAATAAACAAAAACCCCAACACAGAATTAGTTCCACACCACAAATACGTATGTTACAGACATAGGTATGTTCTTGTATGGTGTACCCATGCAGTATTTTGCTAATCCACTGAATAGCACAGCATCAACAGACAGAAGGAGATACAGCAATTAGGGTTTAGAACGAGTCTTGATGTCTCCCAAGACACCGATGTTTTACTCCAGTGCTATTAGGTCACCACTCACAGAGCATATTTGAAACAGGAGGATAGACTGCAGACTGCTTGTTACCTTCAGAGTCAGTAGGACTGCTCTGTCAACAGCAACAGCTTCTAAAGCTGATGCCTGAAGTCAGTGAAGTCTCCACAATTTAAAGACCAAGCCTCCTATTTGACCTACACAGACAGACCCAAAATGCTGAAGAAGTTAACACTACTGACACTCTTGTTGGTAAAAAGGTATAAGCGGCAGGTTTTGCCATGAGAAAAGGAGGGTCTGTTCCAGTTCCTATTGTCTGAATATTACCAAGTCATTTAAACATATGGAAAAGAGTTGCCCAACTCAAAATGTTGACTTTGTATTTCAGAAGTCAAAAAAACCTCTCATTCCTTCTGCATGCTATTTAACAAGCAGTAACAAGCTTCAGTCAACTAGCTTTGTTCTAACCCACTCACTGGTTTAGTTCTGACATCAATGGAACTTTTTCCTATGCACTTCAACCAGCAGGACACCTACTTTAAGACACTACATAACAATGAAAGCCATGTTACCAACGTGTGTCTCTTGTACTGAGATAACCACCAACCAGGCATAATGGCAGAGTATCATTTTGACCGCAAAGACTCCATAAACCATTAAAGCAATCCCTTAGAATTCCTAAAAGGAAATAAATTTCTGGTATTAATCCATTATGAAGAACAAAGCAGTTCACTAAACCAAAAACCACTGCACACTCCAAATCCTCTTATGTAAGAATCAGAGACAAAGCAAAACATGCTTGATTTCTCATACTATTATTAAATACCCACATAGTTGTTCCACTCAGCTGCCTTACGCTCCAACAGTATATAGCAAAAGTAGTTTCCAAGACTAGCAAAAACAAAGAAAAAACATCCAGAAAAGCAGAGCTATAAACCTGTGCCGTTAATGTCTGAAAATACTTACTTTCCCATTAATCTAATCTGAAAGACAAGGAAAAAAACTGTTAATGTGTAACTGCAATTGAAAGAAACCATCAATACTACCTACTATATAACAACTGTTTCCCCAAGTAACACAGATGCACTATAAACACCTTCTAGGATCTCATTCATATGCCAGGAGTCACAAGGATACTACTGAAAACGAGCCATTAATCCTAAGAAATTAAGTCAAGTTACATTTGTCCTTTCAAGCACACCTTGCTGGATGACTTGCTTTGACAAATCCCAGAGAGACTCTGTCACACAGGAGTATCAATACATACTTAGTATGGTAAGATTTATGTAAACACTGAGCTCTTACATCTATTATTTTAGATGAGTTTGTCAGATAGAAAAGTACTTACTGTAAAAAGGGCTACCACATGAGACACACCTTTCCTCAGTTACAATACTTCAACTTTGATCCTTATGGCTTAACTTACCCAACTTGAGTCATTCTACGATTCTATGAACGGTTCATTATTACTTGGCTACCCTGCTTGGCAGAGTAACCTAACTTAAGGATATGGAGATATCCTTCCTTTATCTCACAAATTGTTCTTCCGGAAATAATTCTACAACTAATCGCAAAGTTTCATAATAAACTTTATCTCTAAAAATTTATAAACCTGAATATTTTCTCTGCTCCATGTATGTGGTGTCTTGTTGGCCAACAATTTTAAATCTTGGATTGCAAGCCTCTTCACAGCCTTCCTGGGGTCATTCTTCAAGTACTGCAACAGAAGCTGTATCTGCAACAAAGTTAATTCATTGTTTAAGAGAGAAACGCCACTAAAAGGAAATTTCTTCAAAAGTACTTGTGAAGAAATTTTGAGCATACTCAGACAAAACTAACTTGTCTTACCTGTTTGATTGCTTGCCACACGGAAAAGCCCCTACTCAGGCTGTGATGCCATGGCAAGCTAAAACAGTCTGACAGCCAGTTTCTACCATCCTGCTCTCCTTGTTAATGCACCCTTCTCTACATCACCCTGCATACCTGAGAAGCCTTGAGACCTGTTTCAGGACTCACAAAAATACCATAAAACATCCCTGAGGAGCTCAGTAAACACTTCATACTGTTGTGATTACGCTAGTGGCAAGTATTCTAGGTATCTGGTGTTAGTTAAGGTGTCTGCACAATCTGCAGTTAACAGATAGCAATACAGACATACCTTTGTACATCTCAGTAGTTACCAAATGCCACCCAAAAATTGCCAAAAAACAACCCCAAAAACCCAACCAAGCAGAGGGGGTGGGTAGGGGTTTTTAAGTCTTTATCTCAAACTAAGTGATACTTAACTGCATGTCCTTTGTTGTGTTCATTTCCTGCAAATTTACAGAGATGGAAAGGCCAGCATGTGAAAAAGCATGAACATGCCAGCCATGATTTTGCTCTCCATCCCCACCCTGAGTACATCACTTTTAGGCAGCATTAGCTGTTTTGTTGCAGAAATACAGCCTAAATTGCCATGCTTAACAGCATAAAAAAAAAAAAAAGCACATCAAGTGTTCTAATGTTGTTTCAGTTGACTTAGACTCTACTAATCAAAAGCATCCTCTGAAATACAGAATCCAACCATACCAAAAAGATCAGTGCTATTAGTCTAACAGTAACAGACACCAGCCTTCCACAGCTGTACAGGACTGAAATAAAGCAAACAGATTTTCATGACTACTTTACAAGGATCAGTTACATGAATCTCAAATGTAACTGTGTTCAGACTTGCTATATAAATCACATCCACAAAGCATATTATCAGAACAAAAAAGCATTGTATTTTTCCATTGCTGCTTTCCCACAACCTGTTTTACAGTTCTAAATTATAGCAACAAACTCCTCAGANATATACAGCAGTGAAAAGTGAAGCCTGGGTTCTACAGGTAAGATGAAATGTTTTCAGAAAAAGGGTGTTTGCTTTCTTTAAATGCTGATTGAGCCTAGCTAATTTCAATCCCAGATGATTTAAAGAAAGACAGGTTATGATCTGTAAAGAAGGGTTCCTGTGGTTGATGGGGTTATCTGGAAATTGGACCAGAGGGCAAAAAAGACGAAAGCAGCAGTTTTGAGGGTATTCTTTCTCTAATGCAATTAGGAGCAACCATCCTAGCTTATCCATCACAACTTATTTTCAGCATCAGCTAAAATCCAAGGTTTTTTTAAATGTACTTTGTACTTCAAGGTGAAGGAATGAATTAGGAAGAACTACCTGTTTAGGAATGTCAACCAAAGAAGAAGCAGCAAGCAGAGTAAAGGTGTGCAGAGTAACAATAACCATCTTGGTAGAGGGATATGATGTAACCAGCTGCTGAAGCAGCTGCCGGGAGTTGGAGGCCAGGCTAGCATCATGATGCATGTGCTGTAGAATAGGGATCAGCTTCAATTTCAAGTCCACAGGTGTGGCCAAACCTGCAACAAGGAAGAGAAACATAGTGTTTGTCCTCTGTACTGGCTTTTGGCAGTACTACAGCACACAATACGTCTGCGTTACTGTCACTGCTGAATGCAGATTGCACAGACCCTGCACTAGCTTTAGATAACTCATCTGCTAACTAACAGCATAATGACAGCTGTATCAAGCACTTCCATGGTTCTTTGAGAAGGCTGCTCCTTGCTTCACTGCAGGTAACATACCTATGAACTCATCTGAAGCAACCTGTGATAGTCTAGGCAAGTTTTTTCATTATACTACACATGAGATTTTATTCTTTACCAAACAAGTCTTTTGAGAACTTAAGATATTTAAGAGGACACAAGAGGCAGATATCAGATTACTGGTTAGCTAATTTAATTAAAAACTGGAATCATGTGAGGAAAAAGGCAACAACATTCTGATACCTCATATTTACATATGGAATTCTCAGAGAAACTAGAGCTTATCATTCAATATACATATACCTTGAATCATCTCACTGATTTTATTACATATTCCAGCAGCAAAATCCCTGTAGAGAAAAGAAAAAATACCAGGTGAAATGAAAAATAAAAGAAATAACTAAAAATAAAAATCAGCTGAACGACTGTACGTTGTGTTTTAACAATAGAAATTTTTCTAAGAGTGGTTGCCAAGACCCAAGTCATTTTTAGAGCCCCTGCACATGGGCATGATCAAATGATAAAATGGCAGCTTTCAAAAATGTGTTAGTGACAAGCAGCACTACATTTTGGTCCCTGAGATAATCTCTGTAAAATAATCCTTGATTAAATCTGCTGATCCACTTTGCATTCCCATATTTATGAGCTTTCCATTACTATTTTAGAAAAAAAAAAAAAAATCATAAACTTGTAATCCAGATTTCTTTAAATTATCTTTTTTTATCTTATTTANTTCTTTCTGGAATAATAGATGCCATGCTGCCCAACATCCTACAGAAAGAAATCCCAGTAAAACCAGGAAGAAAAATTATTATGAAGAAATACAAGATGACACAAATAGAAATGTAAAAGGACTGGTCAAAAGCTTATTTTTATATAAATGTGCTCTTTCATGTCTGTTACAGAAAAACATAACTAAAAGGCAACAATTTTTGTCAAGCGGGCTATGTCAGTGGTTAAACAAAAACTTAATTATGTTTTGATACCTTCTAGCTTGAAACAGGCACAGTGAGAAACACCAAGAATTCTTACGAAATTGAGTGCACTACATCACTGGGAACAAGTCTTTTTAAGACACTTTTACATTCAAGCTCTAGCACCAATGCAACAGATTTAATGCTAAAACATACCGATGGCTATTTTCAGACACACATGAAGCACACATCATGGGATATAAATTTGTAAATGTGGTTATCTAGGGGGATAAAAAAACATTTAGAGAACTGTTTTCACCCTTCCTATCCCTCTTCACAACTAAGACTGCAGAAGTAAATGAGTGACAAATGTCAGAACAGTCAAATTTTAACCACATGCTAAGAAGGCAAAGTTTCTAGAGTGTTACCATGTTACAGTAAAAAAGTATCTGTCTTTCATCATTTGTTTCTAAGATTTTTCACTGATGTGAGATAAGGTTATTTTCAGCAATAGTGCAATATCTTTCGTGTAACTGCAAAAAGGAGTAAGTGAATCTGTAGTTTGCTAAGAATATCTCAAAGATACTTTCCAGACATATTTAAGATAGTCCAATTAAAAGAAGAATTAATGCAAGATTTGCAATGATGGCAATTTTAGCAAGAATCCTATACAAATATTTACACACAGTTATCTAGCAATAAAATTCCACAAACACAAGGTTTTGTTTTAGCAGACAAACATTTCCTTCAGAATGTTCTTTCTTACTGACACTACTTAAGGAGGACAAAACTAAATCAACTGAAGATTTTAATCTGAAACTGCTGAACCAACAGCCATTTTAACCTTTCACTTGATGTGAATTGTGACTTGATCGGTAATTTAAGTATTTTTTTCAAACTGAGCAGATTCCTGAGACTTTTACCAGTCTGTAAAGACAGCCCTCAATACCAGGCAAAAAGTGTTACCTTATGTTAAAATACTGAAGTGGAACTACAAGAAAATATGTAGATATACTGTATTTAGAGATTCCTGAGATACCAGTGCATGAAAGCATAATCTCAAATAAAATATCAAAAGAAGAAAGAAACGGACATATGAACTAAACAAACCCCTGTTAATGCCTCCTATCTTCCAACAGTGACATCAGTAACAGTTCTAGACGGAGTGAAAAGAATACAAAGGGAGAAAGAAGAGTGCCCTCTTCACATTTAAATTCACTTCCACAGGAGTTGGAAGATACAGTTCAGATTATCATGTTGGATAGTGTTAGAGATACAGACACCAAAGCAGCAGGACAGTGACATTAAAGATAGCTTAATTTATTTTTCCATTTGATTCCCAGGAAGTCCAAAACAAATAAATAATACAGTGGCACTTCCTTAGCAGTTATCGATCAGAGACCAACAAGCAATAAACTTCTAGGACAACAATAAATGAAAAATAGGTGCAAGNATTTTTTTCAAACTGAGCAGATTCCTGAGACTTTTACCAGTCTGTAAAGACAGCCCTCAATACCAGGCAAAAAGTGTTACCTTATGTTAAAATACTGAAGTGGAACTACAAGAAAATATGTAGATATACTGTATTTAGAGATTCCTGAGATACCAGTGCATGAAAGCATAATCTCAAATAAAATATCAAAAGAAGAAAGAAACGGACATATGAACTAAACAAACCCCTGTTAATGCTGTTAATACTAATGACAGTGACATTAAAGATAGCTTAATTTATTTTTCCATTTGATTCCCAGGAAGTCCAAAACAAATAAATAATACAGTGGCACTTCCTTAGCAGTTATCGATCAGAGACCAACAAGCAGTAAACTTCTAGGACAACAATAAATGAAAAATAGGTGCAAGCATAACAAGGTTCACATAAGTAAGTTTTGGTTACAAGTTAACAAAAAATATTTTGGCACATAAGGAAGTACTTTCCCTTTTGATCCTGGTCTAAACATATCATAGCACCATTCGATATATATTACATATAGCTACCCTCTGGGTTATGCATACTCTTCTCTTGAGTACACAAAATTTCAATGCTGCAAATTCTGTTTTGCCTTGAGCAATCCACAAAATTCTCACCATCATAAATGGCTAATAACTTTGTTCTTCTGATGACAGCTTCTTACAGTTCACTTCCTTTAAAGACACGTCTTTGCTTTTAACTCTATGNTTACTATTTTAGAAAAAAAAAAACTCTTAAACTTGTAATCAGATCTCTTTATAATACTGTTATTGCACATAACTAAATGTTTTGCTATAAACGACACTGTTAGTACCACAAAAGGAAATATCAAGGTTTGTGAATGCCAGTGTCAATGGAGTTCCCATTCTTTGTCATCTGAAAAACTGAAAAAAAAAATCACATCTTACTTTGATTGTGCAGAAAAATTGGCAGCAGCAAATATTGCAGCTTCAACTTCCACATTATCATGAGAATCCAAACTCTGACGAATACTGTGATGCGCATTCTTTCTTTCTGGAATAATAGATGCCATGCTGCCCAACATCCTACAGAAAGAAATCCCAGTAAAACCAGGAAGAAAAATTATTATGAAGAAATACAAGATGACACAAATAGAAATGTAAAAGGACTGGTCAAAAGCTTATTTTTATATAAATGTGCTCTTTCATGTCTGTTACAGAAAAACATAACTAAAAGGCAACAATTTTTGTCAAGCGGGCTATGTCAGTGGTTAAACAAAAACTTAATTATGTTTTGATACCTTCTAGCTTGAAACAGGCACAGTGAGAAACACCAAGAATTCTTACGAAATTGAGTGCACTACATCACTGGGAACAAGTCTTTTTAAGACACTTTTACATTCAAGCTCTAGCACCAATGCAACAGATTTAATGCTAAAACATACCGATGGCTATTTTCAGACACACATGAAGCACACATCATGGGATATAAATTTGTAAATGTGGTTATCTAGGGGGATAAAAAAACATTTAGAGAACTGTTTTCACCCTTCCTATCCCTCTTCACAACTAAGACTGCAGAAGTAAATGAGTGACAAATGTCAGAACAGTCAAATTTTAACCACATGCTAAGAAGGCAAAGTTTCTAGAGTGTTACCATGTTACAGTAAAAAAGTATCTGTCTTTCATCATTTGTTTCTAAGATTTTTCACTGATGTGAGATAAGGTTATTTTCAGCAATAGTGCAATATCTTTCGTGTAACTGCAAAAAGGAGTAAGTGAATCTGTAGTTTGCTAAGAATATCTCAAAGATACTTTCCAGACATATTTAAGATAGTCCAATTAAAAGAAGAATTAATGCAAGATTTGCAATGATGGCAATTTTAGCAAGAATCCTATACAAATATTTACACACAGTTATCTAGCAATAAAATTCCACAAACACAAGGTTTTGTTTTAGCAGACAAACATTTCCTTCAGAATGTTCTTTCTTACTGACACTACTTAAGGAGGACAAAACTAAATCAACTGAAGATTTTAATCTGAAACTGCTGAACCAACAGCCATTTTAACCTTTCACTTGATGTGAATTGTGACTTGATCGGTAATTTAAGTATTTTTTTCAAACTGAGCAGATTCCTGAGACTTTTACCAGTCTGTAAAGACAGCCCTCAATACCAGGCAAAAAGTGTTACCTTATGTTAAAATACTGAAGTGGAACTACAAGAAAATATGTAGATATACTGTATTTAGAGATTCCTGAGATACCAGTGCATGAAAGCATAATCTCAAATAAAATATCAAAAGAAGAAAGAAACGGACATATGAACTAAACAAACCCCTGTTAATGCTGTTAATACTAATGACAGTGACATTAAAGATAGCTTAATTTATTTTTCCATTTGATTCCCAGGAAGTCCAAAACAAATAAATAATACAGTGGCACTTCCTTAGCAGTTATCGATCAGAGACCAACAAGCAGTAAACTTCTAGGACAACAATAAATGAAAAATAGGTGCAAGCATAACAAGGTTCACATAAGTAAGTTTTGGTTACAAGTTAACAAAAAATATTTTGGCACATAAGGAAGTACTTTCCCTTTTGATCCTGGTCTAAACATATCATAGCACCATTCGATATATATTACATATAGCTACCCTCTGGGTTATGCATACTCTTCTCTTGAGTACACAAAATTTCAATGCTGCAAATTCTGTTTTGCCTTGAGCAATCCACAAAATTCTCACCATCATAAATGGCTAATAACTTTGTTCTTCTGATGACAGCTTCTTACAGTTCACTTCCTTTAAAGACACGTCTTTGCTTTTAACTCTATGAGCAATGTATAAGTCGCCTCCTACATTTCACTCATGGTAGTTGCAGATTTTTTTATTCCAGACCAGCATACTAATAATAAACTAGAGATTTGAAGTAAATTAGGTTCATTTATGCAATACATACCGAAGTGTAATAGCCCGAGCAACTGGATCATTGCTGTGAATTACTGAGAAAACTCTTTTGACAAACTCATCCACATTTAGGATCTTCTCTAAGTGCTTCTCGCTCTGTTGAGTAACTTTCAGAACACACAGCCTCAGGAAATTGTTTCTATTAGAAGACACACACATTTCTTTATCAGGCTGGTTTATAATAAAAATTCAAACACTTNGAAAAAAAAAATCACATCTTACTTTGATTGTGCAGAAAAATTGGCAGCAGCAAATATTGCAGCTTCAACTTCCACATTATCATGAGAATCCAAACTCTGACGAATACTGTGATGCGCATTCTTTCTTTCTGGAATAATAGATGCCATGCTGCCCAACATCCTACAGAAAGAAATCCCAGTAAAACCAGGAAGAAAAATTATTATGAAGAAATACAAGATGACACAAATAGAAATGTAAAAGGACTGGTCAAAAGCTTATTTTTATATAAATGTGCTCTTTCATGTCTGTTACAGAAAAACATAACTAAAAGGCAACAATTTTTGTCAAGCGGGCTATGTCAGTGGTTAAACAAAAACTTAATTATGTTTTGATACCTTCTAGCTTGAAACAGGCACAGTGAGAAACACCAAGAATTCTTACGAAATTGAGTGCACTACATCACTGGGAACAAGTCTTTTTAAGACACTTTTACATTCAAGCTCTAGCACCAATGCAACAGATTTAATGCTAAAACATACCGATGGCTATTTTCAGACACACATGAAGCACACATCATGGGATATAAATTTGTAAATGTGGTTATCTAGGGGGATAAAAAAACATTTAGAGAACTGTTTTCACCCTTCCTATCCCTCTTCACAACTAAGACTGCAGAAGTAAATGAGTGACAAATGTCAGAACAGTCAAATTTTAACCACATGCTAAGAAGGCAAAGTTTCTAGAGTGTTACCATGTTACAGTAAAAAAGTATCTGTCTTTCATCATTTGTTTCTAAGATTTTTCACTGATGTGAGATAAGGTTATTTTCAGCAATAGTGCAATATCTTTCGTGTAACTGCAAAAAGGAGTAAGTGAATCTGTAGTTTGCTAAGAATATCTCAAAGATACTTTCCAGACATATTTAAGATAGTCCAATTAAAAGAAGAATTAATGCAAGATTTGCAATGATGGCAATTTTAGCAAGAATCCTATACAAATATTTACACACAGTTATCTAGCAATAAAATTCCACAAACACAAGGTTTTGTTTTAGCAGACAAACATTTCCTTCAGAATGTTCTTTCTTACTGACACTACTTAAGGAGGACAAAACTAAATCAACTGAAGATTTTAATCTGAAACTGCTGAACCAACAGCCATTTTAACCTTTCACTTGATGTGAATTGTGACTTGATCGGTAATTTAAGTATTTTTTTCAAACTGAGCAGATTCCTGAGACTTTTACCAGTCTGTAAAGACAGCCCTCAATACCAGGCAAAAAGTGTTACCTTATGTTAAAATACTGAAGTGGAACTACAAGAAAATATGTAGATATACTGTATTTAGAGATTCCTGAGATACCAGTGCATGAAAGCATAATCTCAAATAAAATATCAAAAGAAGAAAGAAACGGACATATGAACTAAACAAACCCCTGTTAATGCTGTTAATACTAATGACAGTGACATTAAAGATAGCTTAATTTATTTTTCCATTTGATTCCCAGGAAGTCCAAAACAAATAAATAATACAGTGGCACTTCCTTAGCAGTTATCGATCAGAGACCAACAAGCAGTAAACTTCTAGGACAACAATAAATGAAAAATAGGTGCAAGCATAACAAGGTTCACATAAGTAAGTTTTGGTTACAAGTTAACAAAAAATATTTTGGCACATAAGGAAGTACTTTCCCTTTTGATCCTGGTCTAAACATATCATAGCACCATTCGATATATATTACATATAGCTACCCTCTGGGTTATGCATACTCTTCTCTTGAGTACACAAAATTTCAATGCTGCAAATTCTGTTTTGCCTTGAGCAATCCACAAAATTCTCACCATCATAAATGGCTAATAACTTTGTTCTTCTGATGACAGCTTCTTACAGTTCACTTCCTTTAAAGACACGTCTTTGCTTTTAACTCTATGAGCAATGTATAAGTCGCCTCCTACATTTCACTCATGGTAGTTGCAGATTTTTTTATTCCAGACCAGCATACTAATAATAAACTAGAGATTTGAAGTAAATTAGGTTCATTTATGCAATACATACCGAAGTGTAATAGCCCGAGCAACTGGATCGTTGCTGTGAATTACTGAGAAAACTCTTTTGACAAACTCATCCACATTTAGGATCTTCTCTAAGTGCTTCTCGCTCTGTTGAGTAACTTTCAAAACACACAGCCTCAGGAAATTGTTTCTATTAGAAGACACACACATTTCTTTATCAGGCTGGTTTATAATAAAAATTCAAACACTTTAAACAATAAATTATTTTTTTAAAATTCTGACAGTAAATTAAAACAAGGAAAGGTCTATGCTTTAGAAACATTATATTTAAGTAGGCTGATATAGGAAAAAGAGACTGCTAAGACACTACTGTTTTATTTTCTAGTACATGTAGTTTAGGCCCAGTCCCAGGGAAATAAACCTGCTGACACCACTGAGGAGCATGAGCAGATGCCCATTTTGTGCACACTTAAGGACACAATTCTGCCACAAAAGCACACCCAGGACTAAGACAGAAAAGTCTACTTGTCATTCCTAGGTATGAGCGAATTTATTTTCCTCCCAGGAGCAAACAGTGAAGAATCCAGAAGAGCAACAGATACCCTTGCAAGCTATTACAAGGTAGCTCCAATTCCATCACATGTATCATTTAAGCTTCAAGCACTTGGAAAAGCCAGATTTTAGCCTTTGTTATTAACATTTCTTAGTGATGGAATTTGCACATATTCATCTATTTATGAACTGGAACATGCTTATAGAGCAGAACTTACATCAGGGAACTTAAAACAGTCAGTCAGCAAGTGAGTCCTCTGATCAAGACAGTCAGAGAAGAATTGTGTCACTGACCACTCAAAGCCACTTAAGCCCTTGAAGAAAGCAAGCTTCACCCATGCACACCCTGTCCTCTCTAGAGCAGGTATCGCCGTGCTGTTATCAGGCAAACCGAAAAACCCTGCGACTGCCCAGGCCCGAGTGCAGCAAAGCTCCCAGATACGGCACATCAGTGCAGACGGGAGATTGGAATGGGTACAAACCGCGTGATGCTACTCACCCCACTCTGAAGACATCAGCCAGTTTGAGGAAAGCCGAATTGATGAGGATGGGGAAAGGGTATTTCTGGAAGAGCCTGGGAAAACGAACGACGGCTTCGCACTGCTCCCCGAGCTTACCAGACCTCAGGCCTAAAGACGACAACAAATCCTGGTGAAATCGACGCTCCTTCAGAACCAGGCCCGACCCCCGCCCGTGGTAAAGCGGCGCCGAAAAAGAGTTCCCAGCCCCTGGCAGCTGAAAGGCGGGACGAAACCCCGCCACACACCCACCGCGGGCAGAAAGCGGGCGCCAACGACCCTAATAGCAGCCCCCAGGGCAGGCAGCCCCCGCCCCGCTCCCCCCCGAGCCTGCCCGGCCTCACCTTTGTCCAGCTCCATAAGGGCGGAGTTGGCGTCCAGCTCCTGCTCGCCGTAGCCCGCATCGGCCAGGAACGACTTGGCGCTGGCAGCCATGCTGGTCCCCTCATCGCTGTCCCGGCCCCGCCACCACGCATGCGCAGCTGCCCTCCCGCCACCTCAAGCAAGGGGCGGCCGCTCCATTGTCGCGCGATGTATGCGCAGGAGCGACACCGAGGCGCCTGCGCGCGCCGGCCGCCACACCACCGGCAGCCACTCACAGCAGCTGCAACCCGCGCAACAACCGGCGGGCGGGTGTGTCCTTCAGGCCCTGCGCCTCTGCTCCACCCAATCAGAGAAAGAGGGCGTGGCCCAGCTAGCTCCTGCTGTCCAATGAGGGGCCGAGGCGCGTTTGGCGGGTCGGTCGGTCGGTGGCGGGACTTGGCGCCACGAGTCGGTCCCGCGCGCGCCGGGCGATCGGGGCCATGCTGTGCCGCGCGCTGCTCCGCCGCTCCTCGGCCGCGCCGCCCCGTGAGTACCGCGGCCGCCCCGCTCCCTGCCGCTTCCCCGGGCGGCGGGACCCCGGGCCGCCCGCTGCCGTAGCAGTGGTCTAGGCGGCCCCCCGTTAGACGCGCCCCGTGGCGGGATGGGCGGCTGGGGCGCCTCCGTGGCTGCTGTGGGGGTCCTGGGGGCTCCTGGCGTCCGAGTCTGCGGTGTCTGGTGCGTTTACGGTCGGTCTGTCTCGTTGTAGGTCGGTCCTCGCCGCTTCCCCTGCAGCATCTCTTGGATAGCTACCAGTGCCGCCGAGAAGATGACCACCTGTCCTACGGGGAAACGGGAATGCCGGTCCCCCCTTTCGGCTGCACCTTTTCTGCAGGTAAAGTATCCGAAAGCCCTTTCAGGGTACCTCTGTCAGCTTTTTTTTTTTTTTAATTTTTAAGATGTGATATAAATTGAATTATGGTGTTCCTAAATATACTGGTGGAAAATATTCCCTGAAAGAAGCAACTGCAAGCGTTTATTTTAATGTCTCTTTGTTTCAGCTTTGTCTGTTTCAAGGTATGTCCCCTTAGTGACAGTGCTAGGCTATGTAGTTGAAAAATTGGGCTTTGTTCAAAATATATCAAAGATATAACAGGATGGAGAAGAGGATGTGGAAATCATGGAGGTGGATGTACGGCACTAGGCATGTAGGCACTAGGCATGTAGCGTTTCCCCGTGATAAATACGTGATGAGGGAAGAAAGCATGGAAGTTCCTGGATCTTGAGGACAGAACTCTTTCATTTGTAGTACTATAGCTTCAAAGTGAGCTTATACCTTTCTCTAAGGCAGCTTCCTGCTCTTCCAGCTCAGATCCGGTGAAAGTACTGGAGGTTCCAGAGGATAAGTAGTATAGATACAGAAAACTCTAACTAGAGAACTATTATAGCTGGGGAAAGAGGCTGTTATCTCAAAAATTGCTCATGAAGCCATTTGATTGCCCACGTATAGTAGTTCCTGAATGGAACATCTACAAAAAAATGCTTGCCAATATTTCTGCATTTTGAACATTTAAATTGCTATGTAAATGCTGTTTATTTTCACAACTATCTATTTGCTGTGTACCCTGTCTAAAGTGTCTGTGGCCCTTCACAAAGAGCAGGGGTGTGATTATGAATCAGCTATGTAATACACAAACGCATTTCAATTTCTTTTCAGCCCCGAATTTGGAGCATGTACTGGCAGTTGCAAATGAAGAAGGATTTGTTAGATTGTATGATACTGAAGCTCAAACTACCAGCAAACTCATCTTTAAGGGTAAATGTTGTATAGAATGTGATCTACGTATGACGTGACAAGTATGTGGTTTACTGGAATCAAAGAAAGCTTTTTGCAAGTCATTTGAACATAAAAGTGGGCAGTACTTAAATTCTTTTGTATACTTTGCTGAGTCTTCTTTACAAAGCAGCAGCGTGAGTGTGCTCTTAGAACAGCAGTAGTAGGTGAATTGTTCTGTGTTGTTTTTCATGCCTAAGGCAAGCTGTTGACAAGTTTTCTGATTTCAATGTCTGATGTTCTTTAGTCTTCTGCAAAATATCATGCTGCAATGCACTAAACTAATCTTGTCTTTTGTTTTCATTTTAGAATGGCAGGCTCACTCAAATGCTGTATTTGACCTTGCCTGGGTACCAGGGGAACACAGGATTGTAAGCAGTCTTTTGCCATCTAACTTTATTTTTAATGCTTTGGCACCTGTGTGCAGAAAATGACAAAAGCTTTTTATTTTTTCCTCTGAAGGTCACTGCTTCAGGAGATCAGACAGCCAAGGTGTGGGATGTGACAGCCGGTGAGCTTCTTGGCATCTGCAAAGGTCACCAGTGTAGCCTCAAGTCAGTTGCTTTTTCTAGATTTGAGAAAGGTAAATGTTGATATTCCCTGTTGTCTGTTTTTTCCTTCTTCTTCCCCTGTGGCACATCGGTATTTTGGGGGCTGAAAAAAGGCTTTGGAAACTGACAGTTACAGATAGCAGAGGCAGACTGAGCAGCCACCTAGCCAGTGAAGCAAAACTAACTTGTTGGAGCTTCATAGTGACCTGATGCTAACATCTGCATATTTCTGATCTTGGGCAAGTTTAAGACATGATATTGAAATGATTCAGTCCTTACTTCCCTACATAAGTGTATAAATACTCTTTTCATAAGCAGGTTTCTCTAGAGTAGAAGTGAAAAAAGACTAAGAAGAGTAAGGAAACAAGTCAAAAAGCATGGCAGAACACTGGCCTGATTTTTGTATTTCTAGAATGGCATCCCAAGTGCTGGGGTAGAAGAGCCTGAGGCACATAGATGACATTATACTGCATTCAGTTAATGAAATTAACACTTTTTGGAAGCTAATAGCACTCTTTTTTTCTCTCTCTCAGCTGTCTTCTGTACTGGAGGCAGAGATGGGAACATCATGGTTTGGGATACCAGGTGCAACAAGAAAGGTAACTGAACTTTCAGATACGTATCAAGGGGTGTAGAATACAACCTTGTGAGGGACAGCAGGAAGATAGATGGGCTGGGTGACAGTGCTTAAAGTCAGAGATGTTAGGAGGGATGAAGCAAAGCTGGGAAGACTCCTGCCAGAGCAGGAAGGCAGGCAGAAAGTGCAGGAGAAAAGGAGCTTGTGAGTTGTGGGAACACCTACTAAATGCAGGATGAGCTCATTCTACTCCTCTCTTTGTTTCCTGAAACTTTTCCTTCCCCAGTCAGGTCGTACCCTTGTGCCTCTTCCCAGTTCCCTGCTCTATCACAGAAGTTGCCTGGCGTGTGCTGCCAGAACATGTCTCGCGCTTTCATCTGACCCAGGTTCCCTGTCCCTTCAAACTGGCAAGTGGGGGAAAGGGAAGGCTCCACATGATTGAAGTGGAAGGTACAGGAAAAAAAGTAGAAAAGTTGCTATACTATATTAAAGCAGTAAGTTTCATAAAGTGGGAAGTAGCAGACAAAAGGCTAGTAGAAAATTATGATACAGAGTGGAAAAGCACTAGAAACCTACCTNTTTTCTTTCTTCTTTTTTTCCCTAATTTGACCACACTAATGACTGGACTTACTTAATCTATTAAACCTTGTGATGAAGGCAGCTCTCTTATTTCTGACTTGAAAGGTATAACCTCAAACTGCTACCCAAACACTTACCACTCAGTGGCACTTTCACTAGTGGGAGTGTTCAAAGGATTGTTGTGTCCCAAATGGCATCTGGTATTTCCAGGTTCCCTGCCTGGCTAGGAGGAGATTTCCTCAGTATTCACTTGACCTTGGACTAAGCAGCAAGATCTTGCTGACCTTGAAAGAAAATTAAGTTGTGGGNTTGAACACTCCAGGTGAGGATGCATGCAGAAGACCAGAGCAGAGGTAATGATTTCCAAAGGCAGCCTGCCTAGGCCAGTTCTAGCTTCAGTGACCACACTACATTGACCTCTGCAAGTTTTTGCAATATATGCTTCTGTTTTCTACTGTGTTCTTCTTGTTGGTTTTGTACGTAACTACCAATTTTTGTTTTCAGAATACATTAATGATTTTAAAGGTTAGTCTCAGCAACTTTTTGGGATTTTTTCCAAGCTGCTGCCTGTTTTATTAAAGTGATGGTAAAATTGCATAGAAACTGTTAACTGAGATGTCTTTGTTTTCTTTCAGATGGATTTTATAGGCAGGTGAATCAAATCAGTGGAGCACACAATGTGGTTGACAAACAGACTCTTTCCAAACCAAAGAAGAAGAGGCAGAACTTGAGAGGACTTGCTCCATTGGTGGTAGGTATCTGGAGAACAAATTAAATGTGGGACTGTCTTCAGAGGACAGACAATATTATTCACAGAAGTCTTCCTAAGTAATTATCATGAGAAATATTTGGCTTGAATGTGGTAAATGCTTCAATTTGTCTTTGCAGAGGTAGGTTTTTGTATCATGGTCACGTGCTATGGCTAAGTTTAGACACTGTTTAGTTGTCTAACAACATGTGTGCCGTCAAAGTTACCTTTGTGCAAATGCCATGTGAAAATACTTTTTTTTTTTTTTCAGAGAGGAACAGAGTGGTCCAGCATTCCTTTCTTGAGGGGGGAGATAGGGAAGGTTAAAATTTCTTTTTTCTTTCTTCTTTTTTTCCCTAATTTGACCACACTAATGACTGGACTTACTTAATCTATTAAACCTTGTGATGAAGGCAGCTCTCTTGTTTCTGACTTGAAAGGTATAACCTCAAACTGCTACCCAAACACTTACCACTCAGTGGCACTTTCACTAGTGGGAGTGTTCAAAGGATTGTTGTGTCCCAAATGGCATCTGGTATTTCCAGGTTCCCTGCCTGGCTAGGAGGAGATTTCCTCAGTATTCACTTGACCTTGGACTAAGCAGCAAGATCTTGCTGACCTTGAAAGAAAATTAAGTTGTGGGATTTTTTCTTTTCTTTTTTTCTTTAAGGATTTCCAGCAGAGTGTGACAGTGGTGCTCCTTCAGGATGAGCATACTCTTATCTCTGCAGGAGCTGTTGATGGGTAAGAAGGGAGGATGCCTGCTTTTCTGTCTGTTCTGCATGTTCTTCTTAGTGGCACAAAAAGATTGGGCAACATTTTCCTAAGACCACACAGAGGGCCACAAAGCTGCAGTTGCTATTTGGTAGGATCAGCAGAGCTACGCTGCCAGCATGCTTTGGCAAAGCTGAATGCTGCTTTTCTTCCTTACTGGAGATGGCAGTGCTGGGACAAATTGTGCATACGTGGTGAATGCTTGTTTTAGTGTCTTAGCTATGGGGCGGAACGAGAACAGCTCTTATCGTCTCTATTCTCATGGACCTATTGGACCTCAAGTAAACAGGCTATTGTTAGACAGTGAGCTGTTCTGGGATGCAAGTGGGTGGCTGGTGCCTGGATATGTGTAGGCATGCTTGAGAAAATATTGCCTTCAGTTACAAAGGATGCATTCTTTTAGGTGCCAGATCTGTTGCAGCACCTTGGAGCTCAAGCAAACTGTCTCATTTATTAGCACGGCATTTACCCTCTCAGAACTTGAATCTTTAGCAGGCTCCATGTGATCAGAACCTTTCTGAGGCAGATAAGATTGACTCTCCTGCTTATGGCTTGTGAGGGAGACTTGGTCCCAGAGAACAAGTCCCTGAAGGACTTCATTTTTAAAACTATGAGCCAGGAGTAAAAAGGCATCCTTTTATTTCCTTTTACTAGTTGAAGAACGTTAACCTGTGGGCTCATGTTGTATCTTGTGTTACTTACAGAAGACAATGCCCCTTCCTCATCCATAACCAGCAGAGCAATTGTTTTGTTTTCAGTGTGTCTCTGCTCTACTCTTGCTCAGGTGTGCTCCTTAGCAATGAACACTCCTTAGTAATGAGCAACCTGTCTTCCTGTGCCCCTAGAAGGCCCTATCAACATTGCAAAATAAATTTTGAAGTTGAAGACACTGCTTTTCTGTTTCAGTGTGATCAAAATATGGGACTTGCGCAAGAACTATACGGCTTACCGTCAGGACCCAGTGCCTTTCAAGTCTTTTTGCTACCCTGGGGCCAGTACTCGCAAACTTGGTAAGTTATTGGAGGATGTTTTTGTTAAAGTGCAAAGTGAATTTAAGAAGTACTGACAGTACCATCTCTTATCTTTTTAGCCAATTATTGATCAGACTGACAAGCTCAGCAGGGTATTTTGATTGCCATTACAAAATTTTCAAGTTGAAGAGTGAGAATGCCCCACTTCTGTATCATTGCACCAATTATTAAAACTTGCATAAGCTTCAGCAATTCATTTTCAGAAATTGAGATGAAGGAATACTAGAGGTCTTGAGGTAGAATTTAGCTAGTTGTTTAGATGCATGAGTAGAAATCAGATTGAACTCTTTCTTTGCATTGTATCTTGCAAAGACAACAGTCTGGATTGGGCTTTTACATTGTAACCTTCCAGAGTCAAGGAATACTTGAAGTTGTTATCAAAAACAATAGCGCTCTTGTTCATCTTGCTCTGTGCTTCTTTGTATCTTAATGCGTTACAACTCTCTGATGCAACACAGTAATTACTGATGACTTGTCTAATCAGCTATCTTGACGTGGTAATGGTCAGTGTCAGTCCCAAGAACATGAGGGAAATCTCAAGGAGCTGGTTGTGAAATAATTTGTTTGCAGGGAAAGATTTGTCTTGAACCTAAGTTACTAGCAAATCAGAGGATGGCTTATTCTGCCAAAGCATGATGGTTTTTATTTATTTTAACACTCTGCTTCTACAACTGGTTGTTCCTGTTATCGATTTGAAACTATCAGATAAATCGCTTGCCTGCTCTGAAGGTGAGATTTATCTCTAAATACCACCCTGAATCCTCATGAGAAAATCTAGATGTTACTCTAGAAACTTCCCTTCTCCAGCAAGTGCTCTGCCAAACAAATAAACTTCACAATGACAACCTCATACGTGACAGAGATCCCTTCCAAATTCCCCTCTTTAGGCATTTCTCTGAGAATACCTGTTTTCCAAAATGCTTTTTGTGGAGTTATTTCTTAGGAAGAACTTCTGTCTTTGTCTATAGGATATTCTAGCCTGGTTTTGGATTCCACTGGTGCTAATCTGTTTGCTAACTGCACTGATGACTGTATCTACATGTTCAATATGACAAGTTTAAGGACCGTTCCAGGTAAGCATGACATCTGTGGAAATAGCTGCAAAAAAAACAGGTGTTACAGAGCACAGAAAGGCGAGTTTCTCCCCATGACTTAGAGAAACCGGCTTGAAGGCTTAGGAATCCTATTCCATGCTTTTATGTTGAAAGTCACCCAGGAGAGAAGGCACCTGTTGCAAGGGCTTGTTCATATTTTGTGTTAAGCCATCCACATAAAATTAATAGCACAAAAACTTACACAAGTGCAGATACTGGTTCACCCAGATTGAGTCTAAGGGTAGTTTGCGTGTTATCCAGTGAGGAATGGCTAGTGTCCAGTTCCTACCCACCTGAAACAAGTTTGAATCTTCTGCTTACTGGCAATCACTGACTTTTCAAGCTCTTAGATATGAATCCATGTAAAATGGTTGTATTGTGATATTTTAAGGTGTCTTTTAAATTTAGCTCCTGGGAGAAAGCATCCTCAGCATATTGTGGAGATACTTCAGCTTTTTAGATTCCTTCAGCTCTGCATCTGTGACCTTTACGTCAAGACAGCCCACAGAATTGGGTGCACTAAGCTGCTGTGTCACAGGCCAGCGGCTGCTTCTCAGAAAGCGGCAAAACTTGCTAGATTCATTCCAGCCAGACGCATGATGTAGTTTTCCATTGCCTTTTTCCAGTCTCTCAGCTAATTGAAATTAAATGAACAATGCATCCTTCTGTCTGCTCTTCAGGAAAGCAGTCTGGTGGGTGGGAATGCTTCCAGAGTTGGGAAGCGTGCTCGTAGTAAATGTTAATAGGTCAGTTGTTGAGGTTAACCCCCAGTGCCACCTAGGGAAATAGGCTGACCAGTCTGTCCCCCCCGCTGGAGCCGGCTCTCTCCAAAGCACAGAGCATCCTACCCTCAGCCTCCTCGTGGAGATCTTGCCTTCTGTGTGCAGCCGATAAAACCAGCAAGCAATCTCGATTCCTCCAGCTGGATGTTCCCGCAGAGGGCAGCGCCTGCCTGTGGGTGGGGGCCTCTCTCCTCCCTCCCGGCCTTCCATCCCCATGGCGGCTGCTCTGATCCCAGTACCGAGGCAGCTTTAGCTTGCACTGGGGACGTGAGGAAATCCTCACTGTAACAGGATTTGCTGGTAGGTCTGGCTTAGGAAGGGACCTGCTGTCTCGTAACTGCTGTGCTGAGAGAGCCGTGGGTGAAAATGAAGGGATATTTTGGGGTCCTGAAAATTTTAATAGATTGCCAAAGGCAGCCACGTGTCCTCCAGTTTGTGGGTCACCTCCTTCACCAAAACCATTATTAAAAAAGGGCTGGTAGAGGGGGTGCCAGCCCCACCTGGTGCTACATCGGGAAAGTTGCCCTTTCTGCCCTGATGAGAGGACGGGACGTGGTGTGGCCAAGTGCTCGAGATCTACACCTCCAGTCCTCACAACAGGGGAAATAGCAGCCATCTCAAGGCCTTAGCAAACACTGCTCAGGCTTTAAATATAGGCAACCAGCAAGTGTGACTGACATGGTGCAAGTTTTCTTGGCAAAATAAAGATGCTGTCAGCAGGAGGAAGGAGCAGCAAGCGCCTTTGTTGCCGCCTGGGTGGAAGAAGGCCCTCGCTGTGCTTTCCCCATGACTGTTCCTGTTAACATAGCGGGGCTGGTGGTGGCAGCTGAGGGAGGATGAGACAAGGAACCTTAACCAGAGTAGTGGGGCAGCCCCAGTGATGTCTCTGCCTGCTTGTGACATGAGTGAAGCTAAAGCTTTAATGAAACTGTCACTGCTTCCTCATGCTGTGAAGAGAGCTGTTCAGGTAAAGCTGCTCTGGTTGGGAAGCCTGAAGGGCTCCAGGTGAATAATAGAGACTTCCTGCCCCACAGCCCCAGAGCCAGGGAGCAGTGGAACCACTTTCTCCAGAGAACATGTGGTTAGGCAGGAAAAGCCTGTAAGATCAGCCCTGCTTGCACAACCGACTCCAGGGCTGTGCATTGACTGGGGCTTTTATTTTCTTTTTTTCCTCTTCTCACAGTGGCGGTTTTCAGTGGGCACCAGAATTCAACCTTTTACATCAAATCCAGCACCAGCCCAGATGACCAGTTCCTGGTCAGTGGCTCGAGTGACTGCAATGCATACATCTGGAAGGTGAGGTGACTGGGAGAGACCCAAGCATGCAACCTGGAGCTGCTCCACTCTTTCGTTTCATTTGCTTTTCATGTTCACATAGGACACTCCCTGCCTCCCACTTCTACTTACAGCAGCATGGGGTTAGCTCCTGGCATGTTGTGCCCAGTGCGTTGCTGTCAAGGCTGGATGTAACTGTTTAATGTGAAACGGAGCTAACCTCCTGCCATCAATACGCCTCATCACTGCTGCTTATTGCGAGTTGCTGATCTTAATCTGGTTTTAATGGGCATTAAAATCGTCTTTCAATCCTGGTGATTCAACCAGCCGTGACAAGTAGATAGACAGTTCTCAGTTCATATTTAGCAATGGAGCACATTAACAGAAGTCAAACAATTTAATTGTTTTAAAGGGCACCCTTTCCCCTCACTTCCCCTTTTTCCAGCTCTTCGCTTCAGACAGCTTTTTCTGGTGATTAATTTACAGTAGTTAAAGCCTTTGTATTACAGCAAGGGCTCAACCAGGGCCTTCATCAAAATTCCAAAGCACCGTGTGACAGCCGAGAGGCTTCATGCTGACGTGTAAGAAATGCAAATGTCACCAACTTAATAGCAGGGAGCTCAGAATAAGGTGTGCTTCAAGTTCTGCTCTCCATACTTTACAGCCATCTGGGAACAGAGGGGACTTCTTATCTGAAGTCGAATAGACAGAAACCACAGGTGACTGCTTGTTTTGGGTTTAAAGTGATTTTTAAGGAATGCTGACCTGTCTATCCCTTTCACAAGGAGATTAAATGTATAATACAAACCTTTGAGAGCAGAGGGCCAGCCTTCTGTGATTGTGGTTTGAGCATGTATTCTCTTTGACTTGGAGAACACTTGTAAACAGCTAGGTTGCTTACTCAGAAGTCGTAGGGGTGCAGTAGCATGGCTATTCCCATGCCAAGTGGTGTAATTTTAACCTTCCTCATGTTCTGTGCAAGTTCAGCAAAAATACCTGTGCAAAAGTGGGTTGCGCATCCTGTGGTCGCATGTTTTGATACTTTCTTGGAACGCAGGGTGGGACTGGGTTGAGAGCATTCAAGTATGTCATCACATCTCAAAGTTTAAGCATTTAAGCACATATAAAATGCTTTAGTGTACAGAAGGCTTCTGTTGCTATCACATGTGGGTGACGGATCGTATTGCATATTTATTAAATAAATCGTCAGATGATTACTTTTATTTTAATCCCATAGTCATGTTAGAAAGTGGGACTTCCAGCAAAAATGTTTCTTTTGACATCTGTCATATTCAGAGGCTCCTTAATTTGCTTTAAATGTTGGCAGATTTTATTGACTGAAACATAAGTACCTTTCCCTGGGATGAGGATTTACCATGCTGTGAAAAAGCCATGGTTAGATATTGCATGAAAAATTAATAGGTAATGTTGGAAAGAACTTAATGAAGAGCACTACCTTTCCATGTCTAGAGAGCAATGAAAGGCAGAGCAAGGCCTTGTTAAGGAATGAAAGGCAGAGCAAGAACTTGTCCACCCAGATTATTTCTTTGAGAAACTTGCAGCAGTGCTAAATTGTGTTGGGTCAGCAATTCCCAAGGAATACTGTGGCTAGAACTTACTGCTGACAAGGACGCTATTTCAGTCTGTTTCCATATATAAATCACTTCCAGGCAATGAACACTCACTTTATTGTGTTGGTGGGTTTTTTTTAATTACTAGTTCGTCAATTAACGAACTGACTCTTGAACAGCCCTAAGATTATAAAAGCCAGAGAGCAGTGAGATTTCTCTGTACAAAGATGGTATCTATCTGAGCTACCTTCCTGGTAATAAAACAATATCTTTTATAGAATTATAGTTCCATAGTTCCATTCTCCTTTGAATCGTCTGGTACAGACTGCTCTGAGGTTACCCTTTGGTCTGTCCCAGCATTGTAATTTAAGTGCTTCTGTATCATATGGTGCATAAAACTATACACTGTTTATGATGAATCTTGAAGATGGTTACAACAGCTGTTTCAGTGTGTAGAGTAACTAATAAAGTCTCATTTCCTAAGTTTCTCTTTTTAACTTTTCTGTAATAGCTCTAACTTCCCCACTAATACCCTGTCACATCAGGCAAAAAGCAGCATGTGCTGTAGCTAATCCTGACTTAACATGTGTAGACTGTCCAACTGTCTTCTGCCAGACACAGTGGACACAGCTATAACTATGCATCCTCCTTTAGTTAACAACAATATAAGTTGGTTTAATTGACACTGGCATAGTGTAAAACCAGCACATCTCAGCAAGAATAATTCTCTTCCTCTGCTTTCCTTTCGGCAAACAGTGGCTACTAGGCTGCTATTGTGTCTGTTATGTGTGTATAGCAAAACCACTATTAAATGTAAACGAAGGTGTTCTCTGCAACAAGAGCTCCTCTTGTTTATTCCTTAAATAGGGATTTAGTTTCCATGGTATTGCACATTTTGGCAGAAAAGGGAATACTCTGACCAAAGCATTTAGTGGATATTTAGTCAAGTGATTGCCTCGGCTATGCCAGCAAAAGAAAAGCAGCCTGTTAAGATGAACCTGTTGCTGTCAGAACAACTTTAAGATCTGAAGCTGGATATTCAATTGTAGTTTTGCATGCTGTAGTAGGAGGTGATCCACAAGAGAAAAACTTGTGTGTAAATCAGAAGCCTTCCTCAATGTCTTGCATCTTCCTTTGAAATCTGTATGTAATGTGTACTCCTTTGCCCACACACTAAAGGATCTGTTCATTCACTTAGTCATTTATGCAAATCCCCTTGATAAATCCCCCTTATAATGTCACATCAATAATGGTGACTCATAGCTCCAGAAAGCATTGCCTGCTGAAAGCATGCAAAACTTGGATACAATCTCTGTGTGTGTGTGTATGCGTGTTTTCTTCCTTGGGCCACTTAAGGCTAGCTTCAGCTGTATCTGTCACTTACATGACCTGTAATCGAAGATTAATAGTAATACTGCAGAACAGTATTTATGAAGGGTGTAAGAGGAATGGAGATCAGTGTAATGGGCATGAGAGATTTAGCGAGCTTTTTGATGAACTCTTAAGAGGGTCCCTGGTGCAGCTGGTTGGTTGGAGGAGGTACAGGCACTTGGCCGTCATGCAAATGCCAGTTCTGAAGCCTGTGAAGGTTCATCTATAGGATTTTGTTGGTAGTGGTTTTATTTTTTCAATAAACCGTTGACCTGTGACTGGGACATTTGTAAAATGGCAGCAGAATATATTTGCCTATCCTGATTAAAAGTATGAGCTTCTCAAACTTTTAAGCATCTTACCTAGAACAGGTAGAGGTACTTAATATAGTAAAATGCTTGTGTTGTATTTTGGGCTGACAACTCTGGAGGCAGAAATCCAGTGTGTAGCAGGAATTGAACAAGTGTTTCCAGGCAAGTCAGTACATGTCAGTGCTGACCAGCTGCTTCACCTCTAGAAATGGAACATGAACTGATTCTTGGAGCTCTATTAGTTGTTGCCTCATGATGACAGGCTGAGAGCATTTGATTTGTCCGTCTCATACAGGAAAGATGAAAAGTATTCACATGTTTTACAGGTGGGCTGTGGGGTCTTTTCTTAGTGAATGTATATTAGTGATGTGTATTAGGTTGCTGCACTTCTGATTGTATACTTGTTTTTCTATGGAATTTTTAAGATTTCTGAGCCCATCCTTCCTCCACGGATACTCCTTGGTCATACTCAAGAAGTTACCTCCATTGCTTGGTGTCCTTCAGACTTCACTAAGGTTTGTATTCTGGAAAATTGTCTTTCCCATGAAACGATAGATGTGATGTGGCAAAATCTGCTTTTCAACATTGCAGGAGTATTTGTTCATTTGGGAGGAAATTTTGTCGATTCGGGGGGGACGTAAACCAAGCTTGTCACATGGGTACAATGTTTCGGAACTTTTTTGTTATTTTCAAATAATTTAGGCTATTTGATAAGACCTAGGAAATTGCAAATGAACAAAAAACTTCTCCTGATTAGAGTTTGTGACACTACCTGTAAGAGACAAAACTGTGAAATCATTTAATCAGGGCTTTCATAAGCCAGAAGCTTGTTTTGTGGTACTTCCTTACCTGTCTAACCATTGATACATCTGCTAGTCTAGTACAGAGCAGCAAGAAGTTTTGAATGCCCTTTAAAAAACATTGTGACCTTTTTTCAAAATCTGAGCTGTTTTTATGACATATTTGTATTTACACTCAAAAGCCTACAGTGAAATTGGGTCAGTAATTATGTACCAGGTATCACTAAAAGGAAGAGAACTGCAGTAGGATGTTGGTTCAAATGATTGACCCGGCTCAAAGTGAGAAATAACCCTGAAAAATCCCAGACAGCGTCCTAATAATAGCCAAAGTTTCTTTCACCCAACAGTATGAAGCAAGTCAGCCACTGTCCCTATCTTGCACTATAGCACCAGATCTTCAGAGAAGCTTTTCAGTGTAGGAGGGTAGGAGTCTTGGGAAGGAATTGTTCTAGTTGTGTAAGATGCACAGAAATATGAGAATTAGCATTTTAGATTAAATCTGTGATCTAGAGGTAGCCCAGTATCCTGATCATGATGTGTTGGAAATGCAGACCAATACAGCCTTTAAAATCATTACTGACACAGGTAAGAAATAGCCATTGTACAGATGCTGAAGCAGAAAGAAAAGCGGAAAATGTGATGCTAAGACAGGACAGGAAGATGCTATGAGTGAATTGAGAGGCAAGGTTGCTCTCTGTAGGGACAATATTGGTGTCACAGAGGTCAGAGTAGAATCACTTTCCCATCCAGATTACTATGAACTTTGGCCACAGCATTTCCTTTTTCTTACTGCTGATTCCCATGTGAGTCACGAGCTAATCTGTCCAAAGAGAGCCATGAAATGTGGGCTAGGTGGGTTCTGCTCCTTCTTTGGATGAGATTCCACAGATCCTTTTGGAGCGCGTGATGCAGTGGTGGGAATCTAGACCAAAGTTTCTAGCAGAGTTGGTTTCTCTGCCAGATACTGCTGACATCTGACTCTGAAGAGATAGCGCTTAAGGCTAGTGCAACAGCCTTCCAATGTCACCTTCTCAGTGTCTTGCAAATGTTTGTCCCCAAGCAGAAAATGTCCTGAGTAACAGAGACAGACCTAGATGCAGGTGCAAAAAGCAATAAGGCTGCTTTTGTCTACTGCAGCCTACCTAGTGATTGACATCTCAAACTATGCCCTGGCCCTTCCTGAGCAGGCTGCTGTCTGTCACAGAGCTATACAAGGCAAACGGTTACGATGACTGAGATTTCTATAGCAGAGAGACGTGAAGGCAGCAGCCTGGCCTGCTTCAGAGCAAATGCCGCTGTCCGGTATAGTAACAAAACAGAGCTAGGTTGTTTTATTTGTTTTACGGGCAAATGTTGCACCCCCTCAACCAGGCTTCACCCTCATTCCTATTGGCATGGGGTGTCGGGTGCAGCTGTTCTAGTTCCTTTGGACAGTGATCCATAGGATGTGCTGTGGTTACTCCAACAAACTAATTTATACTGTAGATTGCCACATGCTCTGATGACAACACTGTGAGGATTTGGCGCTTACAACATCATCTGGAGGAGGAGAAATCAGCACTTAACAAAATCAACTTGGTGGGCTGGGTCACTCAGAAGAAAACAGAAGAACAACGTGGAGCAGGTAAGGCCCCTGAGCTGAGATATCTTGTTCTGCAACATGGCTTCTGAACTTTGGCTGTTCTCTGTACCAACAAAAGCCTTTGGCTTGTCTTACTAGTCTTCTATTTTTTTCATATTAGGCAATAATTCATATAGCCAAACACTTCCATTTGTAAATTCTTCTGCCATCAGCAAGGCAAGCTGGCTGAAATAGCTTACAAGTATTCCAAAGTCTGTAGGACCAGGCTGAAAAGCAAATATTCATTAATACAGCTTGTTGGGTTGCCACATCTTCAGTGGCTATTAGCAGGGTTCAATAATTGAACAGCCAAAGGCGATGTCATGCCTGCATGCACTGTAGCAACAAGTTACACTTCTTTTTTTTATATCAAACAATAACTGAAAGCAGTAAGATCACATGTTTTTTCCAGTTTGCTAGTTTACCCAGTAAAGAGCACATATACAGCCTTGGAATTAATCAGTAGCATTCATCTATTCCCATGTTAAGGCTAGTTAACAAATGCATTACCTATCTAGAAAGCCTAGGCGATTAGACAAGCTATGCAGCATGCTCTCACAGCTAGCAAGCAGATCTGGGCGCTATGGGGAAGCTACTCACTGGACAGTACCCTAGACCAGAAGAAAGGAGTTCTGGATCATAGCACTACTTTGACTTGTCTGCAACTTGCATTTTGTTACAGTAGAGCAGGTGAAAGGAGACTACCGCCCCCCACCCCCGCCCAGATTGAAATAAGATGAGCTTCTCTGTAGAGCAGCTCTGAACTCAAGAATACAATAGCTTCCCAGTAGCTGGTAGTGTGACTTCCTGTGTTCCACCTATCTTTTCTAGCCCCCCTCCAAATGAATTTCACCTTGGCTAACACAAATAAAGGCTGAAGGTCTCCAAATCCCACTAATGGGATAACATTACCCCTAACCTTTTGCTAGTGAGTAACAGCCTTGCAGGAAGTTTGCAGGACAATAGCAGGGAGAGTGCCAGGTCTGCTCTGTCGCTGGTAAATGGTTTGTGTGCACACACTCTGCTTCAGAGAAGGCTCAAAAATCAGTTCCTGTGCTAGTTTTAGCAAAAGAGAAGTAAGCGTAGGTCTAATCCAGAAGCCCAAAACATAAAGGAGCTTTTACACTAAAACTTTACAAGTCAGCTTTGGCAATTGTACTAGAAAAATAACTTATTTCTCCTTGCTCTTGCTGCATTAAAGAAACATAAGAGGGAAGAGGAAGTACACAGACACTGCAAACACAACAGCAGGCTTCCTGCTGACCTTGGCTCCTGAACACAAAGCACGTGCTGTTAGAATATAGGAATTACCTGCAAAGGCTGATTCAGAGCTGGCAAGCTAAGTACTATTTCAGACCTGCTGGGATGAGATCTAGGTAGTTCCCCACCCATTTATGTGGAACAAATTATGAGACTGAGGTGTATTGACTGTTGACCTGTATCATCAAGTGTAGCAAGCACAGTTTCCTTTTCTTTGGAAATTGCTCTTGTGGTTTCTCTAAGTTCCACTACTTTCTCTGTGTTTTTGTGTAATCAAATTTATGGAGCAAGCCTGTGCATGGACAATTTGTGACTCTGAAATCTGGAGATTGATAATATCACTCTACAAGATTTGTAGCAGAGAAGGTTGGAAAAAACTGAAATAACCTGCTCTGGTGTTATGCAGGTTGACTGCAGGTATTTACAGTATTGTACTACATGCAATGGCAGCACGAAAAGAAACAGCTTGGAACATGCTTAGTAGAAGCCTGAATAATGCATGCAGTGTTAAAAAAAATCCTGATCTTCGTATTCTTTATCTCAAGTTTGGGGGTGTTTCTCAAGTTTAGGTTTTCTTCTTGCTGTGACAGCCATCCAGCTGTCAGGATAGCTTTTTTTCCCTTTCTTGGCATCTCCACAGTATAAGAATCAGACTGGTTTGGGATTGAGAGTGCTCATAGACAGCTAGTCATGCAATAGTTCTGCTGTATGAATTTGTAGATGGTCATTAGGGATCAAGAGTTACTGACCTTGCTATTTCTCTTCCACCTCTAGGAGGTTAGATTTTTAAGTGTAACTAATTCCCCAGCTGGGATATTATTGTCTTGTAAGTGTTTATTGAAGTAAAGATTAGGAGAACCAGTCTTGGCAGTTATTTTCTGTTAGTCCAGATTGAAGCAAGTTATTATGAAGTAGCATATTTTATCAGGAAAGGAGCCTTTAACTCTGTTTTGTGTGTTTTCTAGTGATTTGGAGTTGGATCTGTCAATATGGGATCCTATTTAATTTTTTTCTGATGCACCAGTACTTGTATGTTGGATACTAGAGAATACAGTAAAAGGACGGATCAAAAGATGCTTAGTATGGTATATAATCAAAGAGTCATGCAGGTGCACACTTGACTTGTTATTTGTGAGGCAGCCCAGCATCCTAAAGAAAACAGCAGGTTATTCGCAGTAGACTTGGCATTGTTATAATGAGGTGCTTTATAGTACAGCACTAATGCTGAGAATTAGGAGTTCAGATTAAACACCTGGTATATGGAAAATGTTTAGAGCTCTTGGGCTCAGCAGTAGAAATGCATAGAGTAGCTAAGGTGCTATCCTATTTAATTGCATCACTGCAAATTAGATGAATGAGAAAGCAGGCATCTATCAAACACATTAATGTGTTCTCAGTTGCAGGATGCCAGAAAAAAAAAAATTGACCACTCTCCCTCTAATATTGCTGCAGACCAAGATCTTTGCTATATATAATTCCCACTGTTGTTATTGAGGTCCTTATGCCCCTACCTGTTACTTGACTACTGTTTTAAGAATCTGGGTATTCGGAACCTCTTTTTTAAAAGCAGGAGGGTTTACATCTTGGCTAGTGAGCTCAGAAGCGATTGTGAAATACCTGTTTGGGAATCATTTGTTTTAAATAAATAACTTACTACAGTGACAGATTTTATTTTCTTTGGAATTTAAGTCTTTGTTCAGGAGGTGAAGAATTTCTCACATTCCTCTGAGTGTGGTAAATAACTACTGTCTTCATACTCATACAGCATTGCAGAAAATCATCCAGCAAAAAGACAAGAGAAAGAAAGTGTGTCCCTTCCTGTTCTCACTCTCTCTTTTTTTTCCATCCTTAAAATATGAAAATATTAATGCCTAACTAGGACCATTATTCATACGGTAGGGCATTATAGCATAAGGCTTCCTTGGTATTGTAATTAGCCGTGGGACCTGCTTACAGTACCTTTTTCCCTCAACTCAGTTATGCAACCGTTAAGGATGGTAGTGCAGGTGGGGACCAGCCTTGCTCTCAGGCAGCATCTCAGTACTGAGCTGCCTGGACCCAGCCACTGCAAGGCATCCAGCAAGGCTAGCTAACCTTGGAAGATTCAAGATCTGTTTTGTCTGTCCATCAGTCCCTTGGCTGTAGCTCAGGTAAGAGTGCTCATTACAGAAGGGATAGAAGTCAGACATTACACAAACGTACTGTATTAGACAGGATTTTACATAAGACTTGTACTAGTTTAACTGAAATTAGAGAGATTTATGCAACCTCTTAATTCAAAATGGTATGTCTGAGAAGCAGGGTCAGTGCTGAATTAATCTCCTAGTTGGAAGGGGTGTTTATAAAATGGCTGTCTTCAGTCTGCTGTTCTGTGTTCCTCATCTGATTACTTATTTCTCCCCTATCAGGACTGCCAGCCAGCCCACAGAGTACTCCTGCCAAGGCCTTTGCAGCGGGCAGCCCGTGCATTTCCTCACCACGGCCGGCTGCCTGTGCTCCCATTTATTCTGGAGACCTTCCCCTGTCTACAAACACTCCGACGGGCGCTCTCAAAACCCAGACGGCCACAGCCTGCACCCCAGCCAAGCGGAATGGAGCCAGCCCATGCGCTTCTCCCAGACTGATTCCTTTCTCCAAAATGTCTATTAAACATTGGGTCACGAGGACTCCATGCTCTTCTCCTCCAGAAGTGGGGAAAAAGGCTCCTTCTCCTAGAAAAGCCTTGGCAGAAGTCCCCCAAGGTCTCCTGGAAGCCGCTTGCCCTCCTAAAGCCCCACACTCGCAGTTTGAAAAACGTGCCAAGAGAAGGCTTGACTGCAGCAAGGAGGACGGTGTGGGGCAGAAGTGTCTGCAGGCCTGTAGCTGTGTGACTGAACTGGACCATGTGGCTAAGAAATCCAAGCTGAATTTATGTCACTTGGCTGGAGACCAAAAAGCTTGTGATGAAGGCTCTCTCAGCCTGGCTGACTTGGATAACAACCGTGAAGGCTCCAGCCGCAGCCCTAAAGAGCTTTCCTTTCCTGGAAGCTGTATTAATCCATTGGGCATTCAAACTGCCCCCCATCTTTTCAGATCTCCATGTGGGAAAGACACTGAGGTAGTAGATAAAGAGAATAGTTCACCTGAAAGAAAAAATTGGTTGTCTGCTCTAGGAGAGAGGCTCCGGACTGGCAGAGCTGGCAGCCAGAGTGCCTCAAACGGCCCCCCGTCATCTTGCAGTCCTGGTGCCAAACGACAAGAGGCTGTGGCAGCAGCCACTTCACCAAAACCAGTAAGTCATAGAATCATAGAATGGTTTGGGTTGGAAAGGACCTTAAAGATCATCAAGTTCCAACCCCCCTGCCATGGACAGGGACACCCTCCACTAGCCCAGGTTGCTCAAAGCCTCATCCAGCCTGGCCTTGAACACCTCCAGGGATGGGGCATCCACAGCCTCCCTGGGCAACCTGTTCCAGTGTCTCACCACCCTCATAGTGAAAAATTTCTTCCTAA